>JARKHS020011909.1:0-82500 GCA_030143305.2 Amblyomma americanum
CAATTTCAGTTTCTGTGGTCGGGTAAAGAAACATGGAGTTGGATGGGTTACATTGAATACACTTTAGGAACTCATAAGAGCCACGAGCAGTAAAAGATCCAAAAGCTAAAAAATTTCTATTGAACTCATTGCTCAGAGCAGCACCGCCAAACATTTGGTTATCGATATTTAATTCAGCGGGTATAAGGGTATGACGTTTATTAAGTAAACTTTTTACAACGCGCCAAGACTTTTGAGGATCATAGCAAATGTCAGCAAATTTGTTGGCATAATAGCGAATGCGTGTTTTCTTTATATCGGTACCCAACTTGTGCGGTTTCTTTTGTATTCCGCGAACAACCCTTTATCTGTTCATGATGAAAATTTGTGAAAGAGGGCATTTCGAGCTTTTATTCTTAGCAGTAGCTCGCAAGTAATCCAAGGTTTCCTGGCTCTTTTACTTTTCTTTACTGTTACAAGGGGGAATTCGATATTATATAATTCTATTATTTTTTCTAGGAATCGTGCCTACAACTCATTGAGGTTTTGGAGTGCTAAATGTTCGTGCTAGTCTACAGCGGATACAAGAGATCGAAACTGTTCAATACTTCTCTTTGTTATCACTCGAGTAGTGCGTGCAGTATTTGTGCATCGACAATCTGTACACCGCCCTCTTGGTACAAAAACAGAAAATAGATAAATGATCGCTGATGCCACTGGCAAGAACACCAGCCATTGTTTTTTTTCGTGATCGCAACTTAACAAACAGAGGTCTATTAATGACTAAGTATTGACCGTGACACGGATTGGGGCATTGATATAACATTGGAGAAGCCATAACAAGACAGAATATCAACGAAAGTGCCAGATGCATGTGAGAGGCGAAGCTAGTTAATGTTAAAATCACTCATAATTATAACAGGCAATCGTGGTACAGAAAGTTTTTCTAGCATTAATTCATGAATCCTGAAGAATTCTTCGGAATTCTTCGGAAGGAAAAACCTCTTCTTCCTTCTCCAGAGGAATTATAAATTTTTGCCCATAGACTGAGCGTGGCTTTTTTTTAGGCATACAAAAAAAGCTGCAAGTTTAGGACTCCTTTGCATTTGGCTGAATGTTTCATGGCTAAAAAAAGTTGACAGCTTAATTTCATTGAGCATTTTCAAGGCAGACG
The DNA here is from genome assembly GCA_030143305.2 of Amblyomma americanum. Taxonomy (NCBI): domain Eukaryota; kingdom Metazoa; phylum Arthropoda; class Arachnida; order Ixodida; family Ixodidae; genus Amblyomma; species Amblyomma americanum. The sequence continues at coordinate 1,154 of JARKHS020011909.1, forward strand.
GAAGAATTTACCAGCAATCATGGTCAGAGTAACCAAAGTCATCACGTAGTCTTTTCGGTTTTTGGGAGCGACAAACCACTTTGTTTTTGTTTTCAATTTGGTATTTTTCCAGCGCCGCATAGTAACTCCTGAAGAACTACAACATATTTAACACATTTACCAATCTTGTGAATAAACAGAGTTAACAGCATTGAGTCAAATTGAATATACATCACAAATACTCAAAATGGTAGTTTCCTGATACTCTACAATGTCTCTGCGATCACATTATTACAAGTCAGTACGAGGTTGATGCTAGCTACAGGTCATCTTGCCTGACCACACGGGGCAATCACAGGAGGTGCAGTGATTGGCCAGGTTTGTGAAATTTAATGAACGGTCGTGTCGTCGATGTAATGCACATATCTATACTGGCAAAATAGTAATCGATAAAGCTGTGAAAGGTACAAATTCTCTTTTAAACTCCAGTTTGCTTACATCTACTGGCCATCAGTTATTGCCACTACTTTCTGTCGTTGTCTACCCGCGCCATTTGTAATGAGTATTTTATATTTTCTAGGAAAAAAAATATAACCATCTTCTTGCACTACGACACTGACTATGTTTCCCTCAAGATAAAACCCCTTGAAGGTAAGGGCGTTTTCCATCTTAATTTTGGCGTGTAACGTACAGTGTACAAATAACTCATATCCCCAGAAGTGCGTCGCGTTTCGTATTCGTATAGAAGGCTTCAAAGCCGCACACTGTATAAAGAGTCAATGCAACACGCCGTATTCCTGTATTATTTAGTTCTGGGAGAAATAAACATTTCGTGCTTAATCACTTCGTTCAGTCACAATAGGACCCTGATTATTAACTAAGCTGCCAAAACTCAGCACTGCCACTTTCGCCAGGCTAAACGTGCAGTGAGTGCAGAAATAAGCAAACAAACATAGGTTCACTGCGAAGATGGCTGTAAAATAGGTGCGTTGTGTCACTGAAAAAAAGTTTGGGGGAAAGAAACTTTGGGCAGGCACTGAAAAAAAGTTGAAAAGTCTGCGTTCTAATTCGACCCCGATTTCTTTGCTTTTCTCTCTACGAAGCTCACATTTCGAGGCGAGTTTAATTTCGGCGAGTTTCATAACTCGTTTTCATTTTGGTACTCAGGATGCAGCTCTTAAATGCGGACGCCAAATGCTGTGCGAAAGCACGCATTATAAATATTCTGTGTCTTCATGTGTCGCGAAGCATATCTAGAGAGGATTTCGAAAGACGCTTCTTAAGGTTGCTTGGTTTTATTTTGGCATTAGTAACTCTAAACATCACAGCATGGAAGCGTTAGTGTTTAGAACAGTACAGGACATGACTGGTTGTGTAATTCTTGAGTCTCTGCTGCTTCAAAAAAGTTTTCTTTCGGTGCAATGTTAAAGCCCGAGTCACAGGCTTTGTCCAGAAAGAAATAATCGCATTTTCCTACAGTTGACACTACCCTGATATAAACATTGACAGTTGCTTTTCTTTTTCTTTTTTGCGAGAACGTATCTTCACTCCCAGTCGCTACAGACCTCATTGCAAAGGTATAATTTGACTATCTGTAGGATATATATATATATATATATATATATATATATATATATATATATATATATATATATATATATATATATATATATATATGGAACAACAAAAAAGACACCATTGCGATTTTCCTGTATAATTGACAGCATAAATCGCGCTTACTTAACTGGAAGCTTTGTATACTTATATATGTTTTCAACAGCAAAATGTGTTTCTTCAGTAAACGTTAGTACTGAGTTGGGAACGTCTATTAGATTCATTTCGTTCTTTGCAACATTGAGAAAAGAGATGTATTTGAATGTGTGCGCATTGTTCTTGCCATCAGGTCAGCTGAGCGATCACTGGGAAGACGAGCACGATTTGAAATTTGCAAGGAAGAGTTGTTTCGTTTTGCAAGCCCTTATTACCACTGGCAGTAAGTACGACGTGGTTACTTTCTTAGCGGCGGATAGAAATGAAGAACCGAAGTAACGACTTTGAAGAAAAAGAAATCAAGAAACCTTTCTGGCATTCATTTATTTCTAAAAAATATAGTTGGAGGGCACAAAAAAATGAAATAAACGCATTCAGGTAAGACTTAATTCTTTGCAACCAGCATAGGCTTTATAGGGCTGTTTTATGTGCCGTATAAACGCTACGTTTGTTCAAGCTGTCGGTGGAATGTTGCCGCTGTTTCGGGGACGACGTTCTACGTAAGTCCAATCGGGCTTAATCGACATTTGTACGCGCTGAAAGGCTTTTCAGTGAGTGCAGTGCGGCGAGGTGGGCTGTGGGTTTCTCATGGATGAGCTGCTTGCCTCTAATACACAAGAAGGCAAGCCGTCTTGATTCTGCAGCGACATGTACGTGGGCGCCAACGCCAAGGTTGATTTAGAAGAGACGTTCGACAGCAGTGCATTGAGCGTAGTGGCAGCTGCCTGATGCGCTTTAGTAAAATGACGTCCTCTTGCCAGCCTGTTTTGATGCTGTGGTGTAGGCGAAAACGACGAAATAAGCAAGGCGTGCGATATAGTGTGCTTGCTTCAATGCATATGGTTATTGTATAAGCGACGGTTTTCATTCAAGCGCTTCTTGAACCTGTTACTCTGCGGATAGTAAGGGGTTTCCCTTTGGTGCTATATATATTGCCGCAAATATTTGGAGTGTTTGTCCGTTCTTTAAGTCTGCCGCCACACTATTTTATCGCTATGTTTGCGACGCAAGACGCGACTAGATTTATCTAGATTGATCGCAGCCAGGCAGAGCTGATTCTACGTTGTTCCGGAATGTTCTAGTAACTTCGCACGCTTGATCTTGAAAGTTCGCTACAAGCTTTAAATTGAGCACGGCCTACAGCGGCGGGCATTCTGTTCGACGACCGCCGAGCACGCTTGTTGCTAGCCGCCGCCGAGTGACTCTCAGTCCATTGTGGGCGCAAGTCAGCCCCAATAGTTTTCTTTTAGAAGACCTTTTGTCCGTCTTCATCGCTCCTTCGACTGCCGTCACCACTACGTGAAATCTGGTGGAGGTGCGGGGTGCCTTCTATGTTCCGGATGCCCCCTTCAAGTCGTGACGCCAGCCCTCTGTGCTTCGCACCTGCGGACGAGCCAGCAGCTCAGCGAGCCAGCCAACGTTTCCAGGGAAGGAGCCTGAGTTCGGGACCCTGCCGGACCGCACCACACAGCGAAAGGACGCCGCTACAAGCACCACTACTTCGCCAAAGATGTCGACCACGATCAACTGCAGCAGCCGCGGGTGCCGCCAAATCTAATGGATCCCTAGGCGAAGACCCCGAAGAATGGTTGAACCAATATGAGCGCGTGGCATCATTCAACAATTGGGTTGATGCGGTGAAACTCCGGCACGTCTTTTTTGCACTGGAGGGCTCAGCACGCACGTGGTATGAAAACCCTGAGTCTTCTCTAACGACGTGGGAGCTATTCAAGAAGGAACTCCTGAAGGTATTCACGTGTGTCACGAGGGAAGAAAGAGCTGAACAGCTCCTCGAGTCCAGGGTCCAGCTTCCGAATGAGCCCATCCTTGGTTACGTGAAAGAAATGAAGCGCCTCTTTCGCCGCGCCGGCCCCTGGATGACCGAGGAAAAGAAAGTTCAGTTTTAATGCGCGGCGTAAAAGAACAACTCTTTCGCAGACTCGTCCGGTAGCCGCCAAAAACAGCTGAAGAATTCATGCAAGAAGCCTGCACGATTGAGAAGACCCTCGACGTCTGAGCTCGGCAGTACAATCGCCCTTCCTCTGTCTGTGCGATGTGTCCGAGCACGACGACCACCACCGGCTTCATCCTACGGGAAGCTATCCGCGAAATCGTCCGAGAGGAGCTACGCCGATTACTGCCATCCTCCCCACAGCCATAAGCAGCGACTCTGATGGACGTGGTACGGGAAGAAGTGCAACAGGCACTTGGCACCCCGACGGCCACAGAACCCCCGGCCATGACCTACGCCGCTGCAGTAAGGACTCCCCAGCCCCAAAGACAACCCCTGCATCCTGTCCAACATGAACAACTTGTTCCCGAATGCCACCTCCCTGCCCCCGCCCGCCCAGCGTAAGAGCGACGCTCTAGCCCCAGGAAATTCGACGCCGGGAGGCCTTCCGACTGTCGGCCGTTGTGCTTCCATTGCGGTGAGGCCGGCCATATTCTTCGTCACTGTCCGTAACGATGTATCGGTCTTAGAGCATTTGCCGTTAACGCCCCACGACCATGCTTCGGCCAATGTCCGCAGGAAATGGACGAACCCCTGCGTCGTAGGAGCAAACGCCGCACCGCCTTTCGCGCTCACCATCGCTGTCAACCTCGCGCTTTTCGTCGCCACGCCGCAGCCACGCAGCCGCGGTACGAGGAAGGTCTCCCAGCCCCCGTAGGAGAGACTAAAGACAGGGACCTCTGGAGGTGAGATTGCTCACGAGCGAAACGCCGATGATCCTCCACCTTCCACGCCCCGTGAAGACGGTGCACACGCTACGCCGCATGAAGACGCTGCACCCTACGAAGACGCAACGCGGAATACAAGCCAGGAGACCAAGTCAGGGTTTGGACACCCATTCGCCGCCGTGGATTGAGTGGAAAGCTTTTGTGCCGCTATTTCGGCCAGTACAGCTTTTGTGCCGCTATTTCGGCCAGTACAAGGTTCTTCGTCGGCTAGGTGAACTGGTTTATGAAGTCATCCCTGACGCAATGACTGCATCCCAGCGACGCCGCGTACGACCAGAATTTGTCCATGCAGTCCGTCTGAAGCCGTATTATGCGCGCTAAAGGACGCTGTATTTCCATACTCTATTTTCGCAAGGTCCGTTTTATCTCTTACTAGTCACATTATTTGTTTTAATGCGCCAGGTCGATGCTTCTTTGAGAGGGGAGTAAAGCCGAAAATATTTGCAGTGTTTCTTCGTTCTTGAAATCTGCCGCCACACCACTTTTCGCTTTGTTTGCGACGCAAGACCCGGATAGATTTATTTAGGTTGATCGCAGCCAGGCAGAGCTGAGTCTACGTTGTTCGGAAATGTTCTAGTAACTTTGCACGTTTTATCACGAAAGTTCGCTATCAGCTTCCAATTGAGAACGGCCGAAAATGGCGGGCATTCTGTTCGACGACCGCCGAGCACGCTTGTCGCTTCGCCGCCGCCGAGTGATTCAGTCCATTTTGGGTGTAAGTCAGGCTAATAAACAGTTTTTTAGAAGACCTTTTGTCCCCCTTCATCGCGCCTTCGACTGCCGTCACCACTACGTGACAATTTGTAGCTCACACACTGGATGGTTAGTGTCTTTTCGGCCGCTAAAAGCACTGCCCTTTCGGGAGTTGCAACATTCCCCCCCCCCCCCCCCCCCCCTCCCCTTAAGGTCTTTATGTGTCTCACACTAGGTTTGAAGATGGCATCTGGTTTACTGGTGTGCTGAGCTTTTGCATCTGTGTCAGGGACAAAATGGGCACCAATCGCCTCGAAAGTTTTTCTCGACGAAAAAATTCGAAAGAGAAAGCGTGCTGGCCTGGTCGCTGGCATATTTTGTTGCTGACAATGCCGGCAGATTTTCATGCGCAATGCGAGAGCTTGGATTCTGCATCTGAATCACCAGCCGTGCGATGATGCTCTCGTCTGTGCACAGGCAAAATTGTTTTAGTCGTGCGTATTCTACCACTTCGATATATTTTGTTCAAGTTTTCGGGCGGTATAGATTCTTTCACATCATTTGTTCCACGTGTTCCACGTGTTCCGCGAGAAGAGTCATAACGTTTCTGCTGAATTCGCGTTTCATGCCGAACTATAGCCAAAAAATTCCGAACATCATCTTCCTTTTGTTTGTGCATTTCTTCATTGTCGATTAAATCCAGCGTCGCCTTCTTTCCCTCTATGTAATGGTCTTAAACTCATGGTATGGTATCACACTTGGGGTCATTTAAAACCGATCAAAATGTAGCAGCCTCATTCTAAATGACATACATATATACACAAAATAAATTACAAGCACACTTGAAAAAATTAGCGGAGCTTTAGCTTTTTTTACTTTTTCATCTATTTTTCTTTTTTTAAGGTATCATTCAAAATACTGGTTCTCTGTGCATTTTGGCAAGAACGGTTGGTGCACCGTTGATAGCCAGGCAGCTGGCGCGGGCAGGGGGCTTTTATCATTGTCGTACGTTTTGTGAGATTCGCCGCATTACCGGCGAATGCTCCTGGATGAGGCAAGTGTCTCATGAACATGCACTGGGATGCGGAAGCTTGTGTCCAGCTGAATGTTTAAGATTTTCAGGCGGGGAAAGGTCTGCCTGCGAAGTTCCGCCACTGTTAATCGCAAACGAGTCGCTAGACCATGACCGTCGCAGCGGTGGGAGATGATATATTTGCATGAAACTAGTGCTGCAGCACCGTATTCTGACTGACGTCCAGGACGGTTTCAAGAGCTCTGGGGTTTTCCTGTTACGGTGAAATGCGCGAGAACTAAGACAGCAGCTGCGCTACAAAAAAAAAAAGGTTAAAAATCCGATCATTCTGTAGATACTAAGCCATGAGCATTACTAATCGGCGCTCAGGCGAGAAAGACGACTGAGTCAAAGTGGCACCAGGGCTGAAATCGTGATTTGGGCTACCTGTGGCGAAGGAATCTTGCCAGGAAAATAATGTTCCAGGGTATCGGCTGCACTTCATCCAGAAAAGAAGGGTATGGGTCTGTACGTGTTCAAAGACATATCACTATTATACGAAAACTAAAGGAACAGTATCATGGATGACCTGCAAGGAGAATTACTGCTGAGTAGATGAGAGGACGGTACTGTGTCTCTGGTGAGAGCAAATACCAATTTTTTTGTACTGGTGCACCACACAGTGGTGCGCCACAAAATACATGCAAATGCAAGTGGACAGTTAATTACGGCAAGAGATGCACGGTTGAGAACTTGGGTGTGGGGTCAGTTATTTTGTTCCCCTTTAACACATGCACAACGTAATCTTTCCACGCTGTAATGAAGTGGGTGATTTTGAAATCTAGAAACAGCAAAGACGAATCAATTAATTATTGACAATTGCAGCATTTAGGAGGCACCATAAAACACTGAAATGTACTAGTAAAATGCACTTTCATTGAAATTGATATCTAGTATATACACACGTTAGTGCACACTCTAAAGCTCAGTGATCAGGTATAGAACATATATATATTATATATATATATATATATATATATATATATATATATATATATATATATATATATATATATATATATATATATATATATATATTTAAGAGAAGTGGGCACTTCTACAAAGACACTTTTATTTATCAACGTTTCGACCGCGGTGCGGTCTTCTTCAGGACTGTAGTGGTCTCGCGTCAGATGGACGTTTTAAGGATGGACTTAAAACGTCCATCTGACGCGAGACCACTACAGTCCTGAAGAAGACCGCACCGCGGTCGAAACGTTGATAAATAAAAGTGTCTTTGTAGAAGTGCCCACTTCTCTTAAATATATATATATATATATATATATAATATATATATATATATATATATATATATATATATATATATATATATATATATATATATATATAATCACCAAAAATTGAAAACATAACAGGATTTAATTCACGACGTTTCGGCTGGAGGACCAGCCTTTTTCGAGTGTAGTACAGCGTTTGAAACACGCAGCTTTTATAGAGCGTGCGCGAGGTACAAAGTTACAGCAAAGCACGAGTTCAAACAACTAGGGGGGGGGGGGGGGGAAGAGACCAGGAAGAAAGAAATTTTACAAAGGAAGAGAGAGAATCGGTGACAATCTAAGAAGGCGATCTCCTAACCTGAATGCAGGTGTTCCCAAGGGGGCGAAAAAATTTTTAAATAAAAAAGAATAAAACGATTAAAATAATAAAAAATATATAAAAAGGGGGGAGATTCTTTTCCCACCACCTCAGGGCTGCCTTGGAAAGGCCCTCGAGGTGTCGCTCCTCGCGCATTTTGGTGACAAGCGTGAAGGGCTTGACCCCTGTACAAGGAGGAGGCAACATTCCAGAGAAACTGGTAGAGGGGAAGGAGGGGAAGTAAAGAGGAATGCAAACGAGGCCTCTAAAAACAAAAAGGGGGGGGGAGATTCTTTTCCACCACCTCAGGGCTGCCTTGAAAAAGCGTGAAGGGTGCATTTTGGTGACAAGCGTGAAAGGCTTGACCCCTGTACAAGGAGGAGGCAACATTCCAGAGAAACTGGTAGGGGGGGGGGAGAGGAGGAGGGGAGTAAAGAGGAATGCAAACGAGGCCTCTAAAAAGAAAAAAAAAGTAGTGAAAAAAGGAAAGAAGAGCCATTGTACAAGACTTGGAAATATCCATTCAGAGAAGGGTGGTGGCAACACGAGAGAATACAAAATAGGACATCAAAAAATAACAAGTTTCTAATCAATCCTTAAACGGGCACTCCGTACACACACATACACATACAGAAAAAAGACGAGGCTAACAATAAATCCAACACCAGAAATGAACTCCAATGAGTCGCAATTACAATCTACCACAAGACAAATGACCGTTCCCAGTAAAAAATGTAATGGTCACTGTAATGGTCGCCACGGCAGTTCATCAATGTTTCAAGCGAAGACCGACATGACAGCAAAAAATGAGGGGGGATAACAGCAAATGGGTGACAATATAACACAATGCGCGACAATACAATATTAGAATAACAATAAAAAAGGGGAAAAAACAAGCAGTAAATGCGGGACAATGCAAGTAAAAAAAAGGTAAACACGTCGAAAGCTAAGCTTGTTAAGCATGCTACCACCCGTTCTATGAGTCTGTGATAATTATTTGTTACATCTATTGATTGTGTTAGCATGATAGTCGGCCTACTGTTTCGTTATTGCCGCTCGAGACTGTGTTAAATTTATGAATCAGGTACGATTCACTGCTCTCGCGGTCATAATTTCTTTTGAACCTCGATTGGAGTACAATAGCTGTAAAGTTATCGAATGGGTGCCCAAGGTTGTTGATGTGTTTTGAAAGCGGGAGATTTGGCTGGTGTCCGCACATGTGATCTGTGGTTGTTGATGCGAATTCTGAACAGTGCAACTGTTTGCCCCACGTACTGAGCTTTACAGGTGCCACATTCCAAGAGGTAGACAACATTAGCGCTGTCGCATGAGAAATTACCTTTTATCTGAAATGAGAAGGATGACGCTGTGCTTTTAGCACTGGCTGTTGTTTTCATCATCGGACAGAGTTTGCCTCTAGGTTTATTGCATGACGCGGATCCTATGAAGCTACGGTTGCCGAGTGTAGACGATGTTATCATATCCCGGATGTTCCTTGCGCGCCTATACACAACACGTGGGGGAGCAGGGATAACTTTCATCTTTTCACTCAGTTGATGGATGTTGCGGTTATTCTTAAGAATTGTGCTAACATTGGGCATTGAAGCCGAATGGGTAAGGACCAGATTGACTTGATAGTCCGGGCGTGGCTGCTTTTTGCCATTTATGAGTTCGCGCCGGTCATGCTTTGAAGCTTTCTTGACTGAATCGTCGATGACTGACAATGGGTGCCACTATCGTGCTAGGTCCACACGGAGTTGCTCGCAGTTTGATTCAAAGTCGCCTTCTTTAGAGCAAATCCTACGGAAACGTAGGGACTGACTGTAAGCGATGGATGTTTTACAATGGCGAGTGTGACTGCTCTGGTAACGTAGGTACTGATGTCGGTCTGGGGGTTTTCTGTAGACTGTTGTCTCAAGTTTGTTATATATATGAAGGAAGTCAACAGTCACTGAAACCAAGGTGCACAGGGGAATGTTTTTTTTTTTAATTTGTAGTGCCAATCAATTGTGTTAAAGAAAATTACCTTTAAAGCAGCAGAAAAAACATTTATGCGCTGGTGGGATCTGAACCCATGACCTCCGAATACCGCGTCTGGTGCTCTACCAACTGAGCTACGTCGTCGGCTGTCCAATTTGCTGTTTTTGGGGGTATTTATGTTTTGCGTGTAAGGGAACCTTGAGAGTGTTCACCAGCGCCACCCTCGTCCGTAGCGGCGGACGTAGCACGTCCTGTAATACCGCTAGTGTGAGGTATAACGTCATCTAACGGCGAGGGCGGAAATTGTGCGAGAACCCTCTTATGCTACCTATGGCATCAGGACTGCCAGAACCGAGACCCTCGTTAAGCTACTAGCAGACAAGGCAAATGAAATGAATATATATATATATATATATATATATATATATATATATATATATATATATATATATATATATATATATATATATATATATATATATGTCGAAGTATACGCTTCATTTAAGGAAACATTTTTATTTGACTCGACGCTTCGATCGGAGGACCGATCTTTTTCAAGAGTCAAAAAGATCGGTCCTCCGATCGAAGCGTCGAGTCAAATAAAAATGTTTCCTTAAATGAAGCGTATACTTCGATGTTTATTATTTTAAGCAGTCAAGTACCTCATGTTTTCACAGCTATACATATATACATATATATATATATATATACATATATATGTATATATATATATATTCCTGAAGAAGACCGCACCGCGGTCGAAACGTTGATAAATAAAAGTGTCTTTGTAGAAGTGCCCACTTCTCTTAAATATATATATATATATATATATATATATATATATATATATATATATATATATAAGCAACAGCCAGTAGGACGACGTATACCGATTCGTCAATGTCGTCATGTTGAAATCGCTCTAATGGAGAGGTTTCTGCTTTAACAAGGTTCTGAAACCTAGTTTGAGAAAAAGCACATGCAATAACTTAAGAGCTTACAAACTACGCGAGCGTCTGAGTTTATCATGGGAATAAGCGGTATGCAACTCGTAAGAAATAGATTGCCCTGAAACTCATTCATATATTATATTGCTTTAGCTAGTGTGCGATTAAAGCCAGAGTCTACCAGATTTGATATTTGTCAGCTAGAAGAAATAGAAAAATTTTGCTACAAAGAATCCAGCCTCTGCCAGTTGAAATAAATAAAACGTGCTGAAATTCACTAAAAAAATAATCTCAATGGCGCAGTGTTCAGATGAAGTAATATTCTACGTCCTACGACAAGAAAAATATTGATATTGATACACAACACAATGTAACCGGAAACGGGGAAAGGGGCCAGGTAAAGTCCTCTCTTCTACTAAAAAATGCGGCAAAAGAAGGAATGTTGGAATATAGAAATAATACTAGAGGGGCGGAAGTGGTAATAGAAAAAAGAAGAAATGACCTAGGCGAGTTGCTAACTGAACCAAAACTGGTAAGAAAATCTGGATAGGAACGACCTGGTAAACTTTCCCACTAATGCAGAAGATGTCGTCTAAGCATGGAAGAGCAAAATCAGCCGCCGCCTGATGCTGCAACCTCACACGCAAGTGAAAAGAGCAGGAAGAAACGATTTCTCTTCCTCTTTGAATAGCCGTTATATAGGGCCGTTTTGCTCGAAGGGAACACAGGGATAACAGTCCAGTTGGTTCTAATGGCAGTCCTTAGGCACTTACGTGTCTCTACCAGTCTACCAGACCCAACAGCAAGCCTATGGTAGCATGCAGACACAAAGATATATGTGATAGTGTATTAAAGAGGCACAAATTTCAGGGCTCACTCTAGGACTGCTCTCTTGGAACTGGCTTTTCACCTGAAAATCGACACTGTTCCAGGGTTAAGTTCTTAAAGTTAGGTACGGGTGAGAACTTGGTCATGCTTATAACCGGTACTGCGTATTGAGTGTTGCCGTGCATTGTGTCGGAGCCAAGCGATCATCCCTTCTTTAGTAAACAACAAAGGCCTCTAAGGGAGCACTTCTGGCTGAAAGGCACCGTCTCGGTGCACCAGCCTGTTCGCGGTGAATTACACTTGCCGCTGAGCAGCTCTGACTTGATCACCACATCTGCCAAGCAGAGGGCTAGAAAAGGCTACTACTGGCAAAGAGCAGATGTTGAAGAGCTGGAGTACTCTGCAAAAATAATAAATGATACTAAGACACGCAAGTTAGTGGCTTATGTAGTTTATAGTCGCTGGAAACACCGGGACTTCACGCGAAAAATGGCAGAGCGCTTCGCACGCTGTCGACTAGTTATTTTTCTATAACTAAACGTTGCAAGGAAAGGCTGATTACTGAACATAGCATCAGCGGAAGAGCTGTTCTTAAAAATGGCGAATACTAAGCATTGGGAATGCCCTCGGTGTCATCTAATGCGCTCATATTTCCCGCACGGTTCGAGAAACAGATATTGAAGACGCATGAGCGAAAAACCCTGTACTCCTAAGGGCGAATTGCATTTAACCATTCACGCTTATTTCGTGGTAACCAGGGATACATTTCAAGGCTACGCTTTGTAGAAACCCTTTGATTGAAAGTTCTCCAGGTACTATATGAAAGCTCCGCCCCACTCTTTGGATGTTTTGTGCCGGTCTAGCCAGCTCCGGTCAGTGCACTCACTATTAAATATTTATTTGCATACTCTATAACTACTCACTTTTTCGTTTCAGAGAAACCGTACTGCGTAGTTTGGGGTTCCTTAGATTCAAGGAAGAATAATTCGACGGATGCATGCTTTCAAAAAGCAGAACATGACTGCGAAATCGGGACGAAAGTAAATCAGTCCCAATGCGCGGAAGCAAAAAAAAGGTAAGTGTAAACATCGAGAAACATAACACACGCAACGAGGTGTTATACTATGGTTCTAGAGGCTTTTATGCTGCCCTTTAAATGAACTGCATATATTTTAAGTTGAACTCGAAACAAAATTTGGATTTTAACTGCAACAATCTTCGGGTTAAGTCGAAAACAGCAATTATTTCGCAATGCCTTGTGTTTTCCTTACTAATTGTCACGTGGATGCGCATACTGGGATATTTTAGTAAATAAACGCATTCATATCCATATGCGCATTTTTCTACTATGTCTATGACTTAGTCTCTTTCTTACATGACGCAGCGTCTGAAAAAAAGAAGTAGAATAAAATGTCCTCCACTCGGGTGCAAAAGTTTGCTGTCCTTAAAAACCAATCCTCCTACCGCCGCTGTATATCGTGAAGAGACACGGCCACTGGTGTAGGTGTGGATTCAGTAATCCTGTGAGTCTTGTGCTAAATAAACAGATGGTACCTCTAACAGTGATTACGGAGTGAGAAGCTCATCGACATCGAACTTGACGCGATAAGAACTAACTGTCACGGAAATCACATTACCATACCAAGAACTTCTAGATATCCCATTTTTCGCACAGCAATATTATGAACGCAGTTATCTCGCAGAGCTTAAGATTGCATTATAATCAATATATCGTGAGATCTACCCAGAGAAGCTTGCAGGTTTTGTGATAATTATTTTAAAACTATCTTGTTGGCTTTATATGGCACTCTTAACTACTGGGCTCGAGTGCAGGGCATATTTTGAAGGCAATAGATTGCTGCGCCTCGGGAGATAATACAATTCTCATCAAAGTGTCCTTTAAAGTGGTACAATATTCAAAAGCTGCGTCACAATTATTGGTAAAAACGCGCCGCGTTGGTTTTATGTTGCAATCGTAACTTCTCAGTGCGAGCGTAGGGCACATTATGAAAGTAGGGTTTTCCTAATGATCGCACGTTTAGACCGTTGTCATTAATACATTCATAACAGTATTTAACAATATTTCATTGTTGCATCTGAAAGTGACGTCTGAAAAAACTGGGCGGAGCAAGGTAAAACTCTAATGCCTACTGCGTTAAGGGAATTTATGAAAGAGGGGCTCATTTCTGGCCCAGTACTAGAAATCTCGTGCACGATTCGGCTAGAACTTAATGGTTTTACACTACGCCTTTGAAACATATTCTCAGCCAACATTGCCAATTATGCATTTTATTGCAACATATATGCTCAGTCCTGTATGGACCCGATATCTTTGAGGTTATGAGTGCTTGCAGCTAAACTTACAGCCGGTGGAGCTCATCGTAGTATAATAGGTTGTTATCAGGTTTAAATCGTTTTACACTTTCAGAGTAGCCGTAATGACAATATTAAAGGAAGCGTTAACTTATGCTCATTTCATTTCTTGCAGTTTGCCGAGACAAACAACTGTGCAGCCTGCTGTCCAAGACACTACATTGCGTAATTGCTAAGGTGGTATGGTTTCATATATAATTGCACTGCAGAGAAGCTGTTCGACATTATTGAAAGATGTTAAAAATTTGATGAGCCGAAGAAACATGGCGAAGCGACTCATGAACGAGGTAACGAAACATTACATTGTTGCTTTGGTAAATAAAACCTGAGCCACGATAATTGGTTTATAGCGCAAACCCTCGGGGTGGTTGTTTCTACACACGCACTCTAAAGAGAGACGACCAAATCCATAATGCGCAAAACGATATTGCGGATATAACACAATATATACAGCGGATAATCAACGCTAGCGGGCATGTTAGAATCAGTGCGGAGAGAGACGCTACTGCAGTGAAACGAAACTGCAGAAAAAATTATTCCTTCATTGTGACTGCAGCATTAAATGATTATGTCAAGGCGGCAATTCGATTATGCCCCCAAAAGCTGTGCTGCTACACTCTCCTTGCGCTTACGAGATCTGGCAGCTAATTTAAGTGTACCATCATATACCCGAGCTGCTTCCCCGCGTTTGCAGTCGATACGACTGACGCCAATTCTTCACTACATGCCCTGCACCTAGGCTGGCTGCCCACATCACCACCCCCTAATTTCCATGGTGGGCACGGCGTCCGATACATTTGTCACTCTGTCATCCTGCACACATCCTCTCAGCACACTCTCTTTCGTGCCTATCGCGCTTCGCGCTGCTACGTACGTGCTCCGACACAGGTTACATCTGGGGTGGGGGGGTGGGGGTCAAATGATTGTGCCCCCGTTAGGTGGTAATCCGTGCTGCAGCCTCCCTGCACGCCGCCAGTCCTCTGTCGCCCTATTCATTAATAATTTTATTTGCTCTGAAGCATTCCTTTAGAACAAATATTGATATACTGTCCTGAAAACAGTTTCTCTAAAACAAAAACTGTCGCCCTGAACACATGCTATGTAACTATAGAGAGCCAAAATTCTACTCCTTAATATTTTTGAGAAATCGGCATTCGGCATTGTACTATTCGCGAATTGGCTTACCTACATCTCATTGCCTGCAGCTGAGAGTAAGCCCACCAGAAACGTCTAGTAGATGATTCCCCTTGATGGCACATGCAGCAAGTATAAATATTCTGTTCAGCGACATTTTGCTACCTAAGAAAACAAACCAGGGCTATAAAAATGTCTACATGGCGTAGGTAATACAGGTAAATTGGTGTAATGGGACGCAGTTTGAGGTATAGAACCGGTCTCCGCAAAGCAGCGACGCAGGGAAAATTTGATTTTCGAGGCATGCATGTACGTACGTAAAGTTCTTTTACTAAACTAGAAACTTTATACCGTAGTGAACATCAGTAAAATAACCAGCGAAATTTAGCGTCTGGAAAAGAAGCTTATACTCAATATGTACTTGCTTCTTCTGGTGGTAATTGTTTAGCTGTTCTATTATATTAATTGTATTTTTAATTTTAGGCATAACAATTACATCATAAGTTTAGAGGATATGGGTGAGCTGCAAGGAAAGTGCGTACAGATAAAAATCATCTCACACAAACATGAAGAACTTCCGTATGGTACGGCTGGGATTTGTGAAAGAAGCGAAGGAAAATGAACAGCTTTATTTGTAGGTGCATCACACCGCTCGTACTTCACTGTTCCTAGGGTTTTTTTTTATTTTGCATCTGGTATACAGAACAGAAGGTGCCGCCTCGTTTGGGATATAATCAGCATTCGTGTAACAGATGGCGCTAGCCTGTGCAGGATAGTAGACGCGACAGCAAAGCAAATGCGATGTATCTTGCCACAAAGCCGTAGTTGTGCCCTCAGAATAATACATATACACAGATGCACTCACACAATGGACAAAGGCACGAACGCAATCATTGCCACCATCGCCAACCTTCCCTTTTACGCTCCAGACGTTCAAATCATCTGCGGCAGTTCTACTGCGGCCAAAAGATAGAACAGAGCATTCAAACTTTCACATCTCTTCAGCTAGAAGCGCTATCCAACAATTCTGGACAAAATCATTTTGAAACGGGAAAGAATTTGGCAATGCAATTTTGTACAAATAACATAAGATTTCCTCCTGATATTGCTTATATTCTGAGGTGTGCCATCGAGACGCTAGCATTTGTATCCTATAAACGTTTTCTATCATCAAGCACGCTCCCGAATTCGTTTTCTCATTATTTCTTAACTGCACGATACAAGCAGTTGAAAGAGTTTAGAAGAAAGATATTGCTACACTGGGAAGAATGCTCCCTTACCTTCAATTTTTTCCTAACACTACATTATATTTTACCATTGATCAAAAATTTGTCCCTAAATTTGGTACATGGCACTCGCGTTGTCAGGAGCGCGTCCTCATAACATCTATCGTGGACGGGAAAGGGTAGTCAAGTGGGCGCAACCGCATGGTAAAGGCAAAAACTGCCATCTTTTGAGTACCTTTGCACTGAAATCCTCCATCAGTAGAGTGTAAAGTGTTGTGAGCTTAATCATAGCCGACTCCACGTTCTCAAGGACGCTTTGAACTATCTGTCCATCATGGCCTACAGAATAATACGATAGAAGAACCCCAACGACTGCTAAGCAGTGTTTAAGCCTTTAGCCTTTCGCCTCACGCTGGCCTTAATCCATTCAATCTAAGCGGGCCTGGCTTGAGGAGGGTTCTTGGCTTCTCGGACTTGCGCTACACGGTGTGTTGATTAACGGATCGATATGCCTTCAGGTGCACAAGGAATCTCTAGGTTTCGACGATCACTTCACTTGCAAGGAAGATGTAAAATAGGTGGTAACATGACAAAGTAAAATCTAGCTGTTTTGCAGCCTGCAATAGTAAAAAAATATTAGGTGAACCAAAAGCACAAGTAGGGGTGCCTGGAATGGCTAACCAGGAGTTCAGGAATACCCGGCCACAACAAGCAGTGACAACACAAACAAAAAAATCAGGAAACTAAAACATAGATGTGCATGATGTCATTGTTAGTGGCATTTGCGCCGAGTGCAATCGCTCGACATAAATTCAAGAAGTCATCCTCGGTGGAGGTTCCTGCCAGAAGCAAAACTAAAGCAGTCCACATGTATACAGAACGCTACTAAGTGAATTGCAAGTGTACAGCCTTACCTTAATCTCAAATTTAGAACATTTCTTTCTTGTATTTAGTAGATTAGCTACCTTGAGAAACAGGTGCATGTAACTAGAGCAGTCTCAGATGAATTCAGACAAAGGGAATGTATCTACAGTCTGCTTCACCCTTTTGTAGAGGACTCGACCAGTCTCCTCGTCTGCGAAAAAGTCGACACCCTGTAGTAGCGTCTAGGTTTTAAAGGCTACGCTTGCACCGAAGTGGAGCCAAATGAACCTGCAAGCAGGGTGCGCACAAGCGATTTGCCCGCACACCATTCAGTCCTTTGTGATTTCGCTTTTGACTGCGAGGTGCAGACTGCTCGAGCGCTCCACAAAAGCGTGATGCAGACTGCACTCATTGCATCTACTCAGTTGTATCATGCAAACAGGTTTTCACTTACCTATGTGATTTCGCGTAATAAAAATTGGTTGATGGTTTACGTTCTACACTATCGCACGAACATATAGCAGCGATGTCCAGTTTTCTGGTGAATAAAGAATTGAATTGAATTGAATTGATGTTCCTGTCTGGGTGATACCTGCAACACTTCAATATACGCCCGAGGTGGGTTAAACCTTGGACCTTACATTCAGAGCCAAACAGGAGCGCATCTGAAAGCTAGCAAACACAGCTGCGTGTATAAAAGGCTTCTGACGCCTCACCTCCAAACAGGTCCTTCCTCATCTATACTGCATAGCTCAGATAAGGGCACAGCCGGCAAGAGATTACTCCCACCACTTCGCAAGAAGCATTAGTCCAGCTGCTCTCCTCAGAACACGAATAATCTCCAGGCCAAGAAATAAAGGTAGGATTCTCATTGCTATATGAACAATCTAGCCGAAGGAGCTGTGAATAATTTTAAAGAAAACAGCCCAGTTCCTTGCTCGCCTGGCAAACACTGGGAATCCTAAAGCTCAAACAAACGAACATTAGCAAACAGCCTGCACCTATACAAGAAAGCACGAAGTGAAAGAAAAACAGAATCAGCAGCGAAGAGTGCTTGCAAAACTTTAGAAGTTCAGCAGGCTAGGAGGTTCTCTAAAAAGTTCTTTTAGACAACCTGTGCTTAAATAGAAATACACAAAGTGAAGCAGAGACAACGCTCGCTCTGCGGGGTGCAACGCGTTATAAAAAATTTCAAGCGGCGTTGCCTGCCAAAGACCAAATTCATTGCATTATCACACAGCCTGCGCACATACAGAGCAATACGACTGAGTTGATTACTTCAGCGCTGAAGCCCTCAATCGTAATGAAACAAAAGCATCAGAAGTCCATGCATTAACGCACCCAGATTGCTGCGATTTCGTGAGCTCCTTTTTATCCTTGGTTAATACCAAGCAGAGGTGTCAGGCAAATCACAAAGCTTGCACAAGCTTAAGCAAGTAGGGATATAAAAGGGCACATAGCAAATCAAATAGCTGAGGGCAGGCCCACGCAAATAAACAAAAATCAGGCGATTACGTTTATTCTACAAAGTATTTTTCCATAATTTCATCATGACCAGCCAGAAAACAAGACATCAACCACATATTCCTTGAATCCATGGTTTGCTTTTTTCGCGCATGTAGTCAGTGAATTTAATGGAACCAATAGGAATTCCACTTCATGATAACTTGTGAATTCCAGATTTAATATCCTGAAGCGACACATGGACATTGGGGGACGCCGTAGTGGAGGGCTCCCGGTTAATTTGGACTACCAGGGTTTCTTTAACATATGCTGGCTTCGCACAGCGTATGCGCGTTTTTTTATTTCGACTCTATCGACATGCGGCCACCGCGGCCGTAACTGAATAACCCGTGACTTTGGGATCAGCAGCGGAACGCCAGAGCCACACAGTTGTCGCGACGAGTTTCATAATCACTTCATGACAATGAATAATGCACATTCCAATAGGCAATTAAAGCATAACCAAAGCCTTCTTAACACGAGTGTCACTGATGGCAATGACAGCAAAGTAAATTGCAACACTCAAGTGGCCAGAAGAGAGTTCTGGAAAAAAATAAAATGCTCCTAGAATGTGATTGTACGCAGAGGTCAATCATAGAGTAGAAAAAAATCTTAGCTTTTATTGACCTACGTTTAACAAAGCTGGTCACAAAGAAGCTATGTTACGCTGCCAGCAGAAATGATGACACTTGACTTACTATGTTTAAAATTTCATCACAGCCTGCGTAAAGAAAGCAGCTCATACAGCCCCCTTAAAGCAGCCCCCTCCCCTCCATACTTAAAAGACGCTAGCTACTGCCCTCAGTCACCCCTGATGAAGGAGCTGAGTCGGCTTCGAAACGTTGGACTAAAGTTAAATGTTTTGGTTGGAGATGTGCAGTTTATTATAGGACGTCAAATATGCGACAGTAACCTGGGAGCAGTCGCTTGCCTAAAGCTGAAACACACGTAAAAGACGTAAACACTGTTTTTTAATGCATCGAACGTAAAACAATGACTTATGCTGATTTGTGATTCGCAAACCAAAAAGAGAAACGCTAGCCGACGGTTTCATTCAGGATGATTAGCGGTTTGGCCCCAGAACTGGAAAATGACACTTTGGCGCGGAAAACGACGTTCACATTTCGGCGCAGCGCTGGGTGTAAAGGCGATCACGCGAAAACTACAAACAGCAGCATGGAGCGCCAATGAGCGCGAAACAAGCAGCCAAGAAAAATGTTCGCAGCGTTCACTTCGCTCGCGTATCAAGCAATCGCCAGCGACTGCAACGCCAAATAGCCAAATAAAGATCTAAGTTTCTAAAATTCAAAATAAACAGTGCAACAACGTAAAAACAATTAACAGGCTGCATCTCGTACTTTTATGTAAAACTAGGCAGTGGCGGCTTGCAGAATTTTTTTTTCCGCTTAAAACGGCTGAAATCACATTGACGTAGAGTATAGACGGTATCGCCACCGAGCGGAGCGACACCAAGCAGCAAGATGTGGCGCGCAGGACGACAGAAATAATATGTAAGACTGTGCGGGAGCGGACTGCAAATAAGGGCAATAGGGCGATAAAAACATAAGATACACCGGTCCAGCCGGGCGCTGCCGCCGGCTAGCCATGGCGGAATGAAGAGGCATCCGCAACATGACGCCAGTTTCAACACTCACGCAACTACCGTCGGCTATCAGGGCCAGCATGCCACCTAAGTCCAGCACTAGGAGCGATGAGTTAGTTACACACGTTGTGGATGGTGATAAGCGTGACAAAACAGGTTCGTCTGACAGCTCAGCCAGTGGAGCCGTGGAATGAGGACCCCCCCCCCCCCCCCCCCCACAAGCCCCAAGAAACATCCCTCTGATTTCATTCAATAAATTTCACCTACCTTCCTACCTAGCGTAATTTCGGGCTCCGGAGGACAAAACGTAGAACAGTTTTTGTACCTGGGCAGCTTCTTTTATACTTGTAGAGCGTAAACGCCGGAGTTACGAGGAGGCATGTAACAATTTATGTGCCTTGATTTCCGTTCAGGAGTAAAAGCAGTCAAAAGACGCGACACAGCGAAGAGACGACGCACACACACGACGACTGGACTAGCAACTGTGCTTGTTAGAAGAAAACAGACTCCCAGGAAAAGTTGCAAAGTTTGCGCAGCTCAGTTAACACCAATCCACATCAAAAGATAAGCTGTAATCTCACGCCGTTGCGAAAGGAAGCTAAGTTCCTTCTGCATGAGGCAGATAGAAGGACTGCTGATACAATCATCTCCTTGAATATTGAGGAAAGCTTCGAGGATTTCGCGCTCAACTTTTCCCTTGCCTCTGCCGACAATACTAGCATTGGAAAATACGGGTAGCAACCGCATTCCCGGCAATGTCGAGGCAAGTTAGCGCCGTCAGTAGGAGACAGAGAGTTGTGGTGTTCTCTTATTCTGTCATTAATACATCGGCCTGTTTGCCCAATGCACACTTTTTCGCAGGTCAACGAAATTTTGTAAACAACACCTCTGGCACAGTGTACGTAGCGGTTTTCATGTTGCGTCGAACAAACCGGCCGATAAGCTCTGCCACGTGCAACACGTGAGCACATTCATGAAAGCTTGCAGGGAGCTCAAAACAGAACATTGACGCACTGCTTTCCGGCGACCTTTTATTGCGGAGCAGTACTACTTTAGGTCGCACTTCAGCCCGTTCCGTGGCGAGGCGGTGGTAGGCACCATTGACCTTTAGCGTGACCTCGCTGCGTGACATCACACCACGTGGCCTAGAGTGACGTCACACCAGCTGTGTAAAAACGGGGCCCCATCTCACGCCGTCGCGAGGCGAGGCGGTAGCCACCAACGGCGGCCTAACTCCCGCTCCTCTCACCAGGGGCGCTACGGTCAGAGTGACGTCACACCAGCTGTATAAAACAGGTCCGCTCCTCTTGCCAAGGCACTCATACAGCCAGATGTTACGATGGTGCCTACGAACAAGGCAGCTCGGCAGAATGCAAAGAGGAAGCATCAGCGAGCTACGGAGACGGAAGAAGAACGACTTTCTAAGCGGCGTGCCCTGTATGCAGCTCGGCGACAACGTGCAACCTCCTCTGTAGAAACAGCCGAAGTAAAGGAAGAAATTTTGAGTTTGCCCGACAGTGAGTCTCCTTCTACTAGTTCAGAACGCTGGAACGCGACTAAACGGCAGAGGCGTGTCCAAGAAACCCCGGAACAGCGGCAGCAGCGGCTCGAGAAGGAGCGTGCGTTTCGAGAGAAGGAAAACGAAAAGCGAAGAAAACAGCATGCAGAAGAAACACCCCAGCAGAGACAAGAGCGTTCGAAGAAAAGACAGGAGAAATCTCTCACCAAGGCTGGCCCGACTCAACCCGAAGGACACATTGCAGTAGAACGACGTCAAGGACATGCGAGAAGAGTAAAGGAGTTTGAGACGGCAACGCGTGAATTCAACAGACGCTTTAATAACAACCCGTTCGGCTTCGCAATCACCAGGCTTAACCAAGCTAAGCCACGGCCGTTTTTTTGATGGTGTGGGCGACTTTATGCACAAAAGGCATGACTTCAAAATTTCTCGTTTCCACTATCTTTGGGTCAACCCTTTTGACGTCTCGAACCTTTATCTTTTGCAAGAGCGTTTCGGCCACTGCCCTCAGAAGTTCTTTTGGAAAACCGGCCGCCTCCAAACGTTCATACTGGTTATCGAAGCTAGTCTTCATGCTGTGGTGGCAACTCTTTTGCAGTGCATACGGAAGCAAAAGCAGGACGGCGATTAGTGGGCCGGCTGTCTGACACCGGTCCGTAATTTTCGGCTTTATTTTCTCACCTAAGAGGTTTTCCAGTCTTTTTGGCGTGTGTCCTCGACGTGCGACGACCTGGGGGTCCCTGGCCGCCGGCAAAAGCACGTCAAGCGACCTCCTCGGCGCTGTGCGCTGTATCAACGCCGACACGGAACATCACCGCCAGCTGAACTCCATGCTGCACTGATGGCAGCAGCGCCAGCGGCGGGTCCAGCGGCCCCTGTAGTTTCGGCTACAGATCAGGCCCCGCCAAACAAGAGACTGCGCGACGACCAAGCCAGCAACGAGCCTCTGACCGACCATCCAGAGGACATGGACCAAGCATGATTTACAGTTGTATCGTACAAGAAAAAGAGTGCTACCTGTGTTCCTGTAGTTTTCAGGCCCACTGAGGAAGGAGGAAGCCTATGGAAAGCCAACCCCAACATTGTGGCTTCGGCGGTTGTAGCATCGGCTCAAGAAAAAGTCCTCAGCCATCGCATTCACAAGGATGGGAGCCTGATGGTTACAGTATCGACGCTGCCCGCCGCCAACCGTCTGCTCACGGTAACTATAGCTGGCTGGAGTGGCTATAGAGGCCAGAGTCCCATACTCTTACATAGCAAGCTATGGCAAAATACAAGATGTACCTGTCACCTACACAGACGAAGATCTGCAGGAATATCTACGCGACCAAGGTGTCCTCTCAGCAAGGAGGCTAATCGCCTACACTCCTGAGGATGGTGGAAAGATAAAAGCGGTACGCCGTCGCACAGTTATATTGGAATTCGCAAAAGATGCGCCGCTACCAAAACGAGTAACGCTGGGGTTCTGTAGTTACCCTGTAACTGAATACGTCGGAGCAGCAACTCAGTGCTATAAATGTCAGAGGCATGGCCACATATCAAGACACTGTAACAGCCCCGTGCGCTGCAAAGTGTGTGCTGGCCCCCACTCGCACAAAGAATGCACTTCGAGAGCGCAACCTAAATGCGCTAACTGCGGTGGCCCACACCCTGCTTCCTATGGAGGGTGTTATAAAAAGAAAGCAGCCACAGTTGCTCGCACGGCAGAGCAAACACAAGGGAAACCCCCTAAGCGCCATGAACCACCACCTAACCCCGACGTGGTTTTCACGACTACGGCAGCTCTTTCCGAGAATCAGTCAACACAGCGTGGCAGAGCAGCTGACAAGACCTACGCAGATGCGGTAAAAAAGAAGCGTGGGAAGTCCGTTGGTTCTTCTCCTTCATCAAAGCTACTGCAACGCACTACACAAGACCCGACAAACAGCGTCGCTTGCTCTGACCCTAAGGCGCCACAACATGACAAGAAGATCAGCGGCAGGCAGCAAACCGGAAGCTCTGAACAAGATGTCACATGCCTACTGATTCCGATGCTGTTTGCAGCCATCAAGGCTCTTATCCGTGCAAACCCCTCGTCAGGAAGGCTCCCAGAAGTAGAAGCTGTCCTTGCAATCGAGCCGTTGGTGTCGGTCTCCTACGCTCCGCAGGGGCGTAATACCACACTTCAGTAATCATGGCTTCCACAGCGAGAACTTCACCGCAGCTGACAATCCACAACATCTTTCGTACATGCACCATTTTCCAGTGGAACGCTCGCGGGCTACCCTCTAAACTCTCAGATTTCCGACAGCTCGTGCGAGCGTACCGCTTCCCCTTCATAGTCATCTGTGAATCACGCGTCGAGGAAACTTTCCGGCTCAATGGATACTGTTTCCATCATTCACAACGACCAGATAACGTCAGCAGATTGCTGATAGGCTTTCGCAAAGATATCCCGGCCTCACCGGTTGATGTCCCGCCTCACAGCGACAATGAATACGTATGCGCTGTCACAGTTATTGCCGGACAACAGTACACTCTGATTGGAGTATATCTTGAGCCAGGCACGCCATTTGATGCTTTGAGACTTGAAGACTTAATAGCAAGGACGCCCTCTCCGCATATTATTTGCGGAGACTTCAATGCTCATAATGAAATTTGGGGCAGCTCACATACATGTGCCCGAGGTGCCAAGCTTGCAAAACTTCTCTCCAAGCATTCAGTTCAGCCATTAAATGACGGCAGCATCACCTACCTCCGAGGCCCGACGACTACCAGCAGCATCGACGTGACATTTGTCATAAGTTCATTCGCCCACAACCTTGGCTGTTGCACTGATTTGGAGACACGTGGAAGTGACCATTACCCAATCCTCATATAGGCTTTCCATGCGCAGAGGAACCCAAATAAATTCCTTATAAAATCTACAGACTGGGACGCATACAAGGACGCTGTAAGCAGAGGAGTTACTGCGGCAACTCGCAATGAGGAATTAGCATCGACAATTGCGTATTGCCTGAGGGCGAGTACACAACTTACAGCTAAAAATGATAACCTACCTTCAAATGATGACAAATTCCAAAGGCTTTGCGCTATACGCAGGCGAGCTGAAAAGAAAGCTCTGCGCACAAAAAGCCTCGATGACCTACGTGCATGCCGACGGGCACAACGTCACATTCGACGCTACATGGATAAACTCAGTCGGCAAAAGTGGCGTGACTTTTGTTCTACGCTGGATGTGCGCAAACCAGTAACCAATATTTGGCGGATAGTTAGAGGTATGCGCACGCCACTTCAACAACTCCACCCCTTCGCTGCACTCTCCCTTCACGAACAAAAATCTATAAAAGAAGTCTCAGAAGAATACTGCAAGCTGCTGTCGGCCGGGTCAGGGCATTCGACACTCTCCGCAGATGGTCAGACAGGCATCCCAAGTGCCAGCGTTAGACCTGCCTTTCACAATGGAAGAACTATCCACAGCTATCGCGGAGACAAACAGGCACACGTCTGCGGGTCATGATGAGGTGACCTATGACGCCATTGCAAAGCTACCCCAACCGTCCAGTCTTCGACTCCTGGAGTATTACAATTCTTCCTGGATGGCTGGTGAGGTCCCCACGGAATGGAAGCTGGCGAAAATCGTGCCCGTTTTGAAACCCTGTAAGCAGCCAACAAGCTACGCATCATTCCGGCCCATTGCCCTACTGAGCTGCGTAGGTAAGCTCATGGAGCGCATAACTTGGTTCCTAGAAAGCCGAAATGAGTTCCCCCAAGAAATGAACGGGTTCCGTCAAAATAGGTCTGCGACTGACAATATCATCGCCCTCGTCTCTTCAATTGAGGAGTACCTTCATGCTCGGTACATCCCAACAGCCGTTTTCCTAGACATCAAGGCCGCTTTTGACTCCGTCTTTCACCATGCAATTCTCGCAGCCTTTGGCAGTCTTGGTCTTGGAGGAAGGCTATACAAGTGGATTGGGCATTATTTAAAAGAACGACAAATTTTTATTACCACTCCAGACGGTCCAACACGCTTTCACGCAGTAGAGAGGGGCGTACCACAGGGAGCGGTGCTCAGCCCTCTCCTGTTCAATATTGTCCTTATTCACATAAGAAGACACCTTCCGAGAGGGGTCCGCATAACAATTTATGCTGATGATATCTGCATCTGGACCGCGTCACGTTCGCGCTATATTACCCAGCAACGTCTTCAGGGAGCACTATTGCACATGTCGATGTACCTGGCTTCCAGAGGTCTTCGTCTCTCGCCAGAAAAGAGTGTTGCAATGGCGTTTACAAAAAAAACGATGACCCGATATCCGCTGCTCCTAGGCGGACGATCGCTGCCATATGTACGATCTCAGCGATTCCTGGGTGTTGTAATCGACTATGATCTGTCATGGTCACCTCAGATCAAAAAACTCCGTGCGAGGATTACTGCAGCATCGCAAGAGTTCAGGTTCATGGCGGGAACAAGGTGGGGTAGCAACTGCCGATCAATGCTTCTGCTTGAAAAAGCCTACGTTGAAGGAACCTTGCGCTACTGTCTACCAGTTTTTCAAAGATTATCTACATCAAGCAATAAGACTCTCAATGCCGCACGGAACAACTGCCTGCGAATATGTCTTGGCCTCCCAAAGGGTTCCTCTGCATCAGGAACAGTAGCGGAGGCAGGATGTCTCCCACTAGAGGTAATTGCCGCCCAGGAAACTATGCGTACCCATCTCCGCCATGTCCTGCAAGGGAAGAAGCACTTCCTACACCGTGTCCGCCTAACTCACAGCAACTCTAGCTTTGGCCAGGCAGTGCAGCTCCTGCCCCTTCCTACTATTAATCAGCCTCAGAAACTACTACCTCTGGCCTTTCCTCCATGGACACTCTCTCCTCTAAAGGTGATGAAGTCTGTTCCAGGTGTGAATGCAAAGAGCCGCATGCCACAGGCAGAACTTCTGCAAGCTACTCTCGCTTACTTAATCGAAGAATATACGCAGCACACCCATATCTTCACCGATGGTTCAACTACTAAAGAAACTTCTTCTTGTGGCCTTTATGCGCCCTCAACAGGCCATGCCCTTTCTTACCGGCTGCAGCGGAGGACCTCCTCTACAACAGCTGAGCTTCACGGCATTAAGGAAGCTGTTTCTTACATCCTGCGCCGAACCGCCGGCCGTTGGGTTATCTTCACCGATTCAAAAGCATCTCTGCAGATCCTGGCCAACCTGCTGAAGAAAACGAATCACCAGCCAGTTTCCCTGGACATTGGGTATATCCATCATTTAGCTATTGCCGCAGGCCACTGCATAACATTTCAGTGGGTACCTGCTCACTGTGGCATTATGGCTAATGAAAAAGCAGATGGAGCGGCCCGTAAGGGCCATCAACATCAGAGATACATTCGAAGTTTTCTCACGAAATCTGATGCGTCCCAAATGGCTAAAAGTTTTGCGTACGAAGAAACGTATCGGCTTTGGAGTTTGCCGACACATCAGTACCAATTTCTTCACTCAATCGACCCACATCTTAGATCAAGACTCTCCCCCAGAATTCCTCGACAACTCGAAACACTTTATCACCGACTTCGTCTGAATGCTGCATATACAAATGGCCTGCGATACCGTTTTGGACAAATGAACAGTCCGCATTGTGACAACTGTGCTTCGATAGAAACTGTGGAACATATCCTGCTTGAGTGCCCTGCGTATGCTAACGAGCGTGCGTACTATGAACATTGCATGCAGAAGCTCTGCCCAGTGCCCCTAACAATGGACAACGTTTTCGGCCCCTTAGCCTGCTTCAGGCAACAGAGACTTGCAATGAACTTTCTTCTTACATATTTAAAAGACATTGGACATCTCGATAAGCTCTAAATTCCCTTGCAGGTTACCTTCATGCATTCTTCTTGCAGTGAACTTCGTCAGCCCATTCGTCGGACTATGCACTCCATCATTCCATAGGTTACATCAATACTCGCCACTGCATCCTTAGTACCCATTTCATGGCTGCATTTTATCTTCGTTTTTTTTTCCACCTCTTCCACGCTGCTCTCCTTCAGTCTTTATCTCCCAAATTCCCATCCCTACGCAGAGTAGCATGCCAGCGATATTGAAACGCCGGCTAAATTCTCTGTTTCTTCATTAAAGAGTCTCTCTCTCTCTCTCATACGGAAGCAGTTAGTAGCAATCCCCCTCTTGACAATCTTGGAGTGAGCTGACGAGTATGGTAATGAGGACTTTTTATTCTAGGCATGATGCACCAGCAGTAATGGCCATCGCCACGAAATGTTAATTGAAGTTCTAAAAATCTAATCGAGTGGTTAGCGGGTAGTTCATATGTAAAACTGAGGGCACTCGAGCAAGCTTTAAAAGCTGTCAAAATCTGGTTTACAACCACATGCAATGAGTCACTGGGTGAAAGATTCAAAAGAATCAGGAAATCATCAACATACATAAAAATTCTGCACACATGTTGGTCAAAAAGAACGCCTTGCAACGTGTTGTCAACGTGTTCTGAACCTTGCAACGTGTTCTGAAGGTATAGACGCCGTTTGCAATGCAGATGGAAAGCAGAAACGGCACAGTAACCACATTGTTCACCGAGTTATGGACTACTTCACAGAAAATGAGTTGACACTTCTTCAGGCGGATAAAGAAGGCGGTTTTGTGGTGCTTCCCACGGGCGCGTTTGGTGAGAAGGCCTTGGCGGCCATTGACAGGAACTTCCAGCCTGCGAAGCGCAACTCCTCGAAATTTAAGTCCGCAGCTGTGAGACTTCTGTTGGCCAACAACCTGGACAGCCTGTCTCAAAGAATGAAGAATTGCAAAGGAAATTGCCTCCGCGTGTTTTTCTCTGCAAAAACGCACAAGGCTGACTGCCCTTTGAGAGCCATTGTAACAGAGGCAGGCACGTGGCAGAAGTTAGTGGGCTAGTATTTGCAGAGACATCTACAGTCCATCACTGTTCAGGACCATTACTGTGTTGCGAGCGCGGCTGCAGTGATTGAAGTTCTGAACAAAGGCATCCCTTGAGCCAACAGTGCGTTTTCCATTGACATTGAGGACTTGTTTTACAGCATCCCCCATGGTGATATATTTGTTGCGGTGCGTGAGCTGATTGAACAGCAGGGTCAAGTCGCCTTTCAAAATGCTTGTGGCGTTTCTGTGGATACGTTCCTTGAGCTGTTAACGATTTATCTTTCTTCCACAGTTGTTGATTTTAAGGATGGCATGTACGTTCAGAAAAAAGGAATCTGTATCGGGGCAAGCGTAGCACCAGTACTGTGCCATATAATTTTAGCAAAGTTTGACAACACTTTGCAAGTCATTCTTTTTTGACAAACACGTGTGTAGAATTTTTGTATATGTTGATGATTTCCTGATTCTTTTGAATCTTTCACCCAGTGACTCATTGCATGTGGTTGTAAACCAGATTTTGACAGCTTTTAAAGCTTGCTCGAGTGCCCTCAGTTTTACATATGAACTACCCGCTAACCACTCAATTAGATTTTTAGAACTTCAATTAACATTTCGTGACGATGGCCATTATTGCTGGTGCTTCATGCCTAGAATAAAAAGTCCTTATTACCGTACTCGTCGGCTCACTTCAAGATTGTCAAGAGGGGGATTGCTACTAACTGCTTCCGTAATGCACTGCAAAAGAGTTGCCACCACAGCATGAAGACTAGCTTCGATAACCAGTATGAACGTTTGGAGGCGGCCGGTTTTCCAAAAGAACTTCTGAGGGCAGTGGCCGAAACGCTCTTGCAAAAGATAAAGATTCGAGACGTCAAAAGGGTTGACCCAAAGACAGTGGAAAAGAGAAATTTTGAAGTCATGCCTCATGTGCATAAAGTCGCCCACACCATCAAAAATGTCGCCGGAAAGCAGGGCGTCAATGTTGTGTTTTCAGCTCCCTGTAAGCTTTCACGCCTGTGCTCAAGTGTTGCACGTGGCAGGACTTATCGGCCGGTTTGTTCGACGCAACATGAAAACCACTACGTCAACGGTGCCACAGGTGTTGTTTACAAAATTCTGTTGACCTGCGAAAAAGTGTACATTGGGCAAACAGGCCGATGTATTAATGACAGAATAAGAGAACACCACAACTCTCTGTCCCCTACTGACGGCGCTAACTTGCCTCGACATTGCCGGGAATGCGGTTGCTACCCGCTATTTTTCAATGTTAGTATTGTCGGCAGAGGCAACGGAAAAGTTGTGCGCGAAATCCTCGAAGCTTTCCTCATTAGTACTCAAGGAGATGATTGTATCAGCAGTCCTTCTATCTATCTCATGCAGAAGGAACTTAGCTTCTTTTCGCAACGGCATTAGATTACAGCTTATCTTTTGATGTGGATTGGTGTTAACTGAGCTGCACAAACTTTGCCACTTTTCCTGGGAGTCTGTTTTCTTCTAACAAGCACAGTTGCTAGTCCAGTCGTCGTGTGTGTGCCTCGTCTCTTCGCTGTGTCCCGTCTTTTGACTGGTTTTACTCCTGAACATGTACCAACTGACCCAGATTTCAACACTACTGCAATGATTTCCGTGATCCGCAACATGCTTATTATTATGCTTAGATTATGCTATCGCATCATATCCTTAGCGCAGAGCTGTAGTGTCCCCTTCAAACTGTTAAGCGCCATGCTAGCTCACGTCGAGCGTAATAGAATGCTGAACAACGCTAAAACTACTCATTCCAATAGAGAGGGCACCTAGAGACCTGAAAAAATACGTACAATGAGTTTAGCTTCCGTAGCGTACAAGATGATTAATGAGGTAATCGCTATATAATTCCAGCAACCTCGATGTCAATCGACAGAAGAGCCAGTCTGGATTATGAAAAAGCTATTCTACTATTCATCTTGTTCGTACCATCACTAATAACGAACGATAAGCAGTTGTCCCGACATACGAGAACGCATTTGACTGAGCTGAAAACTCATCAGACAGTCAAGTGGAACCAATCTCTTAAAAAGGGTTATACAGAGATAGTGGAAAATATTTGAAGCGTCTCCAGAACATTCGTAATCCTCCAAAGGAATGATCACGTTACGTTTTTACCTAACTCAGGAGACGATTTTTCAAATTCTGATAAATAACCTACACATTGCAAGCAGAAACGTAAGCAATCTTCAACAGTCTGCAAAGCGAGCAGAATTTTGCAATAGGCATCATATCGTTGGAAGTGGTTATGGAATACATCAACTTAGGGCAAGTATTGGCCGCAGATTTGGAACACGAATGCGAATAACTGAGAGAATGAACAAGAATGCATTGCAGTACATTTGGCAGGTTACCGCATTTCAAGAGTGGCAGTTGAACATTATCCCTGAAGATTAAGTTTTGAAAAACGTATATTAATGGTAGTCACTGATGTGGTTGATATTCGGAGGCTGATTAAAAGAGTTGGGCTTGTATTAAGAACAACGCAACGTGCTATGGAAAGGAAAAAAAATAGATGTACCGTTAACGCGAGGAAGAGTGCAGAGTGGGTCACAGATCAACAGGTGTTAACGGCATCCTTGTCGAAAACAAGAAGTGGGCATGGGTGTGTAAATTGAGGGCAATGCAACCAATCGCGGTTAATGTAACGAATAGCATTTGATCACATGGTACGCGCGGCACAGGACGGCAGAAATTAAGGCGATCGGTTTCGACAAGAAACCTTGCGGGCAAACAAAGCAGATTGATGGGAAAGTTGGTAGGACATAATAATGCTAAAACACCGCACCTGCGCAAGGACCAGGAAAAATTAGACACGACACAGTATCATCATCATCAGCCTGACTACACCCACTGCAGGGCAAAGGCCTCTCCCATGTCTCTCCAATTAACGTTGTCCTTAGCCAGTAGCGCCCACCTGATGCCTGGAAACTTATTAATTTTGTCCGCCCATCTGACACAGCGCTGACCTACAGCTGAAGAATTTACTCATAACTTCAGCGTTTAAGCAAAAACTTGAATAACAACAGGAGTACCACAATGTAAAACGACGCTTATTCACTGATTATAGGGCGACACAAGATAATCATGTTCTTCTTTTGAGATACCGATACCAGGATTGCTAGCAGGCCTCGTGCCTAACTTTTTAATCTCCCGAGCTTTCTGTAACCTCCCTATTAATACTCTCTGTGTGGGAGGCTACAAATTGGTAATTTCCAACCAGTGGATGGCAAGAACTATCGTGGTCATGAATATCAGTGTTACGGGCTGCATTCCGGTAGAACACGTTTTTCCGGTTACATCCTTGAATCTACGAATAAAAAAAAGATGTTTTGCCTTGTTTTACTACCGCTATATTCCAGTTTATTTTTTTACATAGACGGTCGCGCTGTGAATAAACTTTTCATTTGTAAGTCAGCGCTGTGTCTGGTCTATGTTCGCCATCTTTGGGTGGTGCGCTGGTTCAGCTTTATAATGTCATACCAAATTGCACGTCATACCAACGGGTGCCGCAACTTCACTTCCCGTGTGCTCGATTAGCTACCTTGACAAATGACCCGCTTTCGTCATAAACTTTTCGCCTATAAAAATCTTTACTTTGAGACGAAGCAACTGGTGAAAAGCATTTTATGCACACGCTGGCCCCAGCCTAATACCTGGGGAATTTCATCGCTGGAACAGCAACTTTGACTCCTCTCACAATGTTGCCAGCCTAGAGTCAACGGTTCGAAAGGCGCTACCTCTGCGGCTAGCGTTTTCCTATGAACTTTTGCTTGTGTAGAGTTGATTATGTTGCACCCTTTGGTTTTGTTAATAGGCCCGTAATAGATTACTGTCTGCTTGTTTTATTGTTTACAAACGGCTTCGTCACTTTCTTCTGTTTTCTTCACTTGCTCGTGCCTTTGATACTCAGCCTAGCCGCCTAGCCGGTTGTCTCGCCACACAAGGATCCTCAAGGTCTTATGTCCTGGCCGAAATGAGCTCCTACCCCTCGTAAGCAGCGGCTCGCACCGTTAAGGGGTGTTGCGTATGAAGAATGTGTCACAGCGTTGAAATATTTTGACGCTGGTCATAATAGTAGATGGGACGGCAAAAACGATCTCTACCAATATATAACCGAAAGCCAGTACAAGTCTTAAAAAGATAATGCTTTACAAGCAGCTGAAGCGTTGAAAAAGCAGCCATAGTACGGCCCAGGCAAAATATAGGCTGCTTTTTATAGTAAACTGAAAAGCAGTCTTGTTTAGGCACGGTTTCTGGCGGCGCCAGTAGACATATGCTAACTTTGCGATACTTTTTAAGCCTTTAGTTCTGCGGAGGTCAAAATATCCCTCGTGTACAGCTTTTTTCCCGGTTACAGCCGAGATTTGTGTCAATGTCTTTGGTGTATTCTAGCCACAGTAAATTGTGTGCAATGCAAGGGGCTTTGAGCATGTGTTGGTA
This sequence comes from Amblyomma americanum, assembly GCA_030143305.2. Taxonomy (NCBI): domain Eukaryota; kingdom Metazoa; phylum Arthropoda; class Arachnida; order Ixodida; family Ixodidae; genus Amblyomma; species Amblyomma americanum. Next base: position 34,337 of record JARKHS020011909.1, read on the forward strand.
AAGTATAACTTTATTAGGAGTTTGTTTCGCATTGCATGTGCCATTTAAGTAAGTTTCTGCAGTGTTTCTGTAGATCCACAGATGTGCCTTCATGTCCGAGGAGATGATATTTTTTGTACAGCCCTATAAATGTTAGCTTTACATAGTGATATTATGCGTTTTGAACTTCTAGAATTAGTATTCCATTCGTCTAAAAAGTCAGTGCAAGGCTGCTCAAAATAACAAGACTAGAACTGAATAGTCAACTACGCAAATTTCTACAGTGGACGCCGATGTTTCCTCTGCATCGACCAATGTGTGCGCTTAAAGGCATTTCTGACGTCTCATATATTAGTCTACGGCCTTTATAATTTATTCTCATGTAATGCTATTTTGAATTATCGTGCTCTGCCACAAGGTTTAACGCAGAATAATGTATACTTCCACGAGAGTATACTTCCAAGTGAACATACATTTCGTTCCGCATAATGAACTTTTTTGCCGACATATTTTAGAGCCTCATCGTGTACGCAACATACCGACCAGCTTTTAGATAAACATTGACATTTTTTATCGCGATACGTTGCAAGGATTTTTTCGCTCGCTTCAATCTTGCCGGGTGGCGCAGATAACTAGCACTTAACAAGAATTTGTACAGCTAAGTGGGCTCATTTCTAACGAACTTACCGCCAAGAAGAGTTTTCTCGTGCGCTTACCACATGACACTCATCATGACAGAATAGGGCGTCATTAAGCCAAACTTTGGTTCGAGCTAGTTGGTGAAGAGACATATCTAATAGAATACAACGACGCAAGAAAACAAGGGCGAGAACACACAATGAAGAACAGGACGGGTCCCTCCTCCTTATGGCACGCGTACTGCGGAGCACTCTAGCGGAAGCTTTCTAGATTTACTCGGAAGCTTTCTAGATTTACGCCGAAGGTTCTAAGTTAAGGCAAATATTTATTTCTTTCATGTGTGGCTCAAACTGCTCGTGAAATGACAACTTTAGAAGGTATATGAGCTCGCCATTGCCCTGCATATATTGCCATCTGGTGACGCCAGGTGGTGCCTCAAAATCAAGGAGTTAGTGTCTCCCGGGCTCTTGAAGCTGTAACGCTGCTTGCTCTCTCAGTTAGCGCCATCAGTTGTGAACTTAAAACAGGCGAACCTCGACTACTGAAAGAGGGCAGCACCCATCCACTCATGCTCAATAGAAGGAACAATTGTGATAATTTTGAAACTAAAAACAAAAATAGTGCATTTCATTTAAATAGCATGGGGTAGCGCGGAAAACCAAGCAACTTTATCAGCGAAGCTGGCGATGATGAATGGGTTATTTGTTTGAAGAGCTTGAACAAAAACACACGAGAAAATATTTTATGGGACAAGGTTCTAAAAAATATGCTTTCTGGCCTCAATGCATCAACCAATGAGAGCTTCTTCTCATGGCATTCTTGTCTTCAAAGCACCGCCGCAGCGGTGGCCAAGTGGTTGAGCATCCGCCTCGTATGAGGGGCATGCGGGGTTCGGTCCCCAGTGCCGCCGGGTACCCACCGGTGACGCAATGGGTACAAGCTTTGCACTGCCTGGTTCTTTGTATCTTTAGGGTGAAATGCTTGGGAAATGGATATTGATCCCACCTTGAGTGATCGAAAACACCTTGTACTATGGCGCTTTTTGGCCACAGGTGCCCTTGCGCCATAAAAATCCATCATTATCGTCTTCAAAGGAACGTGGTAATGTTAGTGTCTCTTGAGTGCCACTGTTCTTTGCACTTTTTCATTTAAACTCTGCATTTTGTGGGCTTCAAGTACAATTGCACGAAAATCTTAGAGACTACACTATAAAACTAAAATAATTTGTTTACGACCCTCTTTATACAAGCTTTCTGAATATGCAGAACAGATGACGAATGTCGAGTTTTCGGGCTTAGTATATAGCGGTGAATATATCCATTTACATTTAGCAGGAATAATGTGTTGTTTTATATCTAGTGGAAGCTTCCGGCTAATAAAGAAAGAATCAACCTGTGCTGCACTATCGACCTTGCTCAGATCGTGTCTGCTGCATGGCTGAGGAATCACTTTCCCATGCAACTTGAGATATTACATGGCCTGCCTTATGGGCCCTGCTCTCTTCGGCAGCATTTATCAGAACACTGTGTGCTGGTAAGGACAAACCAAATTGAAAATGTAGAGATATTGCTAGCAATTATGCCCCCCTCCGAAACCTACTTGCCCACTTATGTATGAAAGTCTCTTGAAAGGGGCAAGACTTGCATCTCCAAAGACAGAGAACGCGAACAATTGCCAGCATTTCGTACGGTGAGAGCGCATAATAAGATAATCATAAGTAAAGTTCTTATAGAAATCAGAGCCATGCAGCGGTTTCTTGCAAGTACTGATGTCTCGACTTATTCTCGATTAAACATAAACACATCGTTGGCCGTGCGTTACCGCACGGGGCCACGTTAGTCCAAACACTAACTGGAAACACAGCAAAAAATTGAAGCCATTCGTAGTTCTTTTTGAATGGCGGCGCATCAATGGCGACGCTTCGTTTTCAACCTAATAACGTTGAATAAAAATGTGAACTAAATGCAGAAAGTAGTACTAAAGTACAAACCTTCACATCACTTTTTCACGCCCCAGCTAGGTTTTTACAGAAATAAGCTGACTGCCTATTATCGTGAGCTGAACCATGGCATGATTTACCCGTTAACAAGAACTACGAAAACTTATTGGGTGCTTAGTTTCTGAGGACAAACGCTTCAGACTAGTTAAAAACGCGAAGGCAGATGCGGAGGAACTACTTATAATTGGAGCACTCTTAAAAATGATTGACGAAAAGTAAACAAGCTCGTTTGCTTACAGAAGCATAGCTGCAAAGTCTGTAATACGGTTATTGATATCTGCTATGATCCAAAAGATCAGGTGCATATTAGTTTACATTTAGATCATTTAGAAGCCTAAGAATTGGACGACGGGAAAGAAGCTCGGCGCGGAAGTCGCACGAAATGAGAGGCCGGGCCATGGGACGCGTTCGCAATTATACAACAAAAATCTCAAAAGGAAATTCGGCTAAACAACCCCGAATATTAAACATTCTTCTCACATTCTGATGCGTCCCAAGATCATCTCGTCTGTTTCCCATGTGTACTATACTGCAACTTAGAGGAGACACGCCGTCACAGTGGACGTATACATACTGATAGGCAAATGTTGCGACCTTGCTCCAAAGTCAGTGCGAAGAGGGTAGATGACTAAATTGCGCGGTGAGAAATTTTGCACGAAGCAAGTTTTTGTAGTGCAAAAAATAGTATAAAAAGCGCAAAATTTTAAGTAGCAAGCGGTAGATCCTACAATCGCAAAGATTCCTAAAGACGAATCTAGACTATTGGAATATGCCGTCTTGTTTTATCAAAGCACACAAAGCGACAAATTGCGTCCTCCTAATATTTTTGTTATCGTAGGGATCGCTGTAGAGAGAGCATGATCTTAACTCTCGCATAGACCAATGAATGGGAGTATTTTTAAGCGGATGTGATTAGGGTCGCATGATCCAAAAAATCAACCATCATTGCGACCAACCGTCTTTTAGAAGTTGGTCTGCTATGGTGAGAGCACTGTGTACTGCAGAAGGGTAGTTCTGTTCTCTCCATTTAGCTTATAATTTGTTGGTAACCTCATACTTTCTGAAACTGAGAAATCAGTCACCTCAAAAGTGGTTTTGTACAAGAAAAAGCTGGTTTCCAAGCACTACATTTCTTATGAGGACATGCTTTATCTGCCTCTAATGTCTGCCTTCAGTCTTCCGTAACCAGTACAGAGCTTCACTAAACAAATATGCGCTAGCCGGCGCTAGTAGCTGTGCGGAGAAGGCACGGTGGCTGTTCTTACAGCACTTACACAAAGGGAATGTCTGTCAGTTAATAGGATTGTTATCATACGGAACGCTAAATTTCATGTGTGGCGTGGTTGTTTTGCTCGTTGAAGGGCTGAGCTGCAATAATGCAGCAGTGAGCTGATGAGAAATAACACGTCTCTTTTTCTGGAAGTCTAAATCTCTAACCCAGACAACTCGCGTGGCATTGTGTAATTGCATGTCCCGTTGATACGTTCTGTCCCGCCAAAGCATTAGATGTAGAGCGGCCGTTCGTGACGCCGATTTGATGCTCTTTGAGCCAGCGTCTGAAGTTTCCTGTTTCACAAATAAAGGCAGCGCCTCAGTCTTGACCCGATACCTTGTGCACCGTATTTGTCTGTATCATCAGTTCCCGCTAAGCATATTTTCTCCCGGCACGATCATAAGCAATTAACATCGTCACACGTTTTGCGCTGTGTAATAACTTTTCACTACTTAAGGTGAGAACTAACTACAGGAAACAATGCCTTCATTTTTCATCCATATCATTTTGGAATTCTTTGAGATTAGACATAAAACAAACTAAAACGCTCTCTTTGTTCAAGGTCAAATTAAAGCTTTCCTTCTTAATGTGTGTTTTCTTTCTTCTTTTTTTTGTTGTTGTTCCTACGTATCGCGGCATCTGTGAATGTTTTACTGCGCATTCTATTGCATTATATTGTTTGTATTTAAATATTTCCGTACTCGTATTAGACTATATATCTATCTATTCATTCTCTGCGTCGCTAATTAATGTGTTCTGTATTTTCTATTTTGTTGCTTTATTGAAATTTATTGTCATGGGAGGTCCCACCCGTGGTCTTGTACCATGGGACCTCTCGCTCTTGTACCATTGTTTGGATTCATTTATAAGCTTTCAACTTCAATTTCAACGGTCTCGATTGCTAGGACTGATACCCTTTCAAAATACAAAAAAGTCTCAAGACAAACCAGGCACCAATATATAACCGGAAATGTCATCATATTCGCATGAGCTTTGCAGACTGTGCTCGCTGCGAAAATAAAGACGATGCGATTATTCAATTGCTTTGACTTCCACAGCAATTCGTTTTTATTTCTCGGCTATTAATAGTGCTCATGTCCCTGCTTGATCTATGGCTTGCCTTGGAGTAATCTTTGCAGCAGAGTTACCTGGAATTTTCTTTGCATAAGGAAAACAGTACTCAATAGCATATTAGCTTATGGAGGTTTAACGTCCCAAAATGACTCAGGCTAGGAGGGACGGCATAATGAAGGGCTCTGGACATGGAGTTCTTTAACGTGCACTGACATCGCACAGTACGGGTTTCTAGAATTTCGCCCGCATCTAAATTCGACCGCTGCGGCGAGGGTTGAACCCTCATCTTTCAGGTCAGCAGCCGAGCGCCACAACCACTGAGCCACCGCAGTATTGCTTATGGTATTTGACTGCAGCTGTTGCCGTAACAAAAAATGCTTTTAATCGCCGTTTTAGCAAGCACTGCGATTCTGCATGTGCCTATTTCTAATGCTCTTTTTGCTGAATTTGTTTGGTTTATAGAGGTCTAACATTCCAAAGCAACTCAGCTATGAGGAACGCTGTAATAAGGACTCTGGAAATTTCGTTCACATGGAGTACTTTAACGTGCCTATTTATGTTGAATTTCAACCTTGTGCAGTTCGTTCGCAGAAAAATTGAATGAATGATGTATTAACTTAGTACTCCTGATGAAAAGAACTTTTGAAAATCAGTGTTGTTATTTTCCGACTGCTACAGGCTACCACAGACAAGGGGGGGGGGGGGGCGGAGCCTCGTCGAGCCGATTACCCGGCTTCTCCCTAGCTCCCTAATCAGAATGATAAAAATTAAACTTATTATTATTACAATTAATATTATTAATATTATTCTCATTATTTCGAAAGTGCCGTGAAAAAAGCTGACGAAGAGAATATGAGATTCTTCCCTTAAGCAATGAGTACTTGTTCGGAGGCACGTATTATCAAAACTTTCTCTACAGGTACTCACGGCTCCAGAATATGAAAATATGCTCAGTGAGAACAATTAAAATAAAAAAAATTCACTCAAGAAAACAACTGACAATAACAAAGTAGCACTGAGGAAGATGTTCCTGCTTAGCGAATACCGCAACTGTTTCTCAAGCTATATACCCTAAAATATTATTCCAGTGGTTTTGGAGTTCTTACGACCTATAAAGTGTGTGAAACTGAGAAATAAATTGTCTTTCAGCAGATTTTCGTTGTTTACACCGCAAGCATCGGGCAATCTGTCCAGAGAGCGGCTATGAACATCCTGCGTCTGCCATCTTTCGTTCTCACCTTTAATTATTAGGTTGTAACAAGCCAATGCTGCTGTTGTAGGTCGTGAAACCCCTTAGGGCGTCTTCGCCGCAGCTCCAGTGCAGAACAGGTGAGAATGAAAGCGCAGTGATCTCGCGGGTGATTCTGGATGGCATTACTGAAAAAGCTGATCAGGCGAATGAAAGCCCCTTTTCTAGCTGCCGTAATTAAAAGGATCGTTTTTCTGTTGACCTGTGGCCTATTTTAATATATGAGAAAGCCTTGAGCAGTTTCATAATCGATTGAGCGCTCCAAGTGCCGGTATTGATCTCCTTAAAATGTTTCTAGAAATTTAAAATATGCCTTTTTTTAAGTTAAGAGTAGCAGCAGCGCGATTAAAGAGCTAACTGAGGGAAAACATTGCTGCGGTGCGAAAATGTGGGTGCAGATCTAACCAACTGATAATACTGGGCAATGGCACGGAAATAAAGTTTTGTTCCTAGAAACAGAGAAGCTCTGACTAGGTAACTTGCAGTCAAGAAAGGATGATCGCGTCAGGTGCCTCGCGAACTGAAAGAGAAACCAAACCTGCATCGTTTTGTGCATTATGAAGTGGTGGACGAATTCAGTGGAAGAACTGCAAAAATTCCTCACATTCTAACAGGTAATGAGGGCTGGGTGTGTGCCTTTGATCCTAATATGAATGTGTGCCGAGAACGTAAATGTAGTGTGAAAACTTTATTCCGATGGGTGAACTCTGATGTCTGTATGGTTGCGGTGTTCGTGGGTCTGTGCCAAGTGAAAGAAATAAAAAAATCAAATATATATACTCGACTAGGACCTCGAAGCCACAGTGGTGCGAACAGATAAGTTTAGCAAGCCGCTGCTAGAGAGCACTAAGCTATCGCCGCTGTTTTTTTTATTGCAAGGAAATCAATTCCGCTGAGCTAAGAAATGCCTGACGTAAACACATACTATTCTGCAATGCATACACACAGTCTCATCTCTTCGTACACTGCACTCCACCTGCACATCAAAATGCTGAGCGACATACACATGCGTCAAGAACCGACAACGTTACTGGCGGCCGTTCCTACCCAGCGTAAACCCTCCGCAACAAAGCGCACTGTTTTCTGAACCCGAACAAGCATCGTGTTAAATTTCAACACACTCTCGGGCTGTACATTGCAGATCATCTTCTTCGTCTTTAAATACTGTAATGAAACTTATATTCGCGCTTTGAGCTATGTGGCGGTAGTGACGTAGAGATGCGCGCTTCATGCGTTGGCATGGACAACGTTGTGGCAGAAACACTGCACTAGAGCCATACGTGTTCGCGTTGACAACAATGCTGCAGAAGCGCGGTGGTGGAGCAAAGGCCGTCGGCGTACATTAGGTGAATTTGAATTCACGATCAAAATTTTAAGAGGGGTATAATTGGCTCCATGGATCAGTGGAAACCTTAATCACGCTATCAAGCACGTGACGGTGGTGTACACGTGCGGAAAACATTGCTTTCGCACAATATTTCGTGCATAGTAGTACTAAACCGCCAGCAATTTTTTACCGTGCTGACCAGCCAACAAAGGTGATAAAGCCTGAATGATTCGGCAGTAAAATCAGGATACTTTATTTATCAAGCATTATTCTACAGGCTCGGCATGAGTAATAATTTTAAGCCAACGGTTCACAAAAGAATGCTAACCAAATTTTTTTCGTTAGCTGCAGGCTTCATTAGCGACGTACACGTTTTGAAATTCGTGGGGAAGATGACGAGAGCTAACCTAGACTTACTCATTAAAGTTTATTAACCCTATGGGATCACTCATAGACTCTCATAGGCGTGAGCTCGCCAAAACTCAGACTCCTCTGGGGTCAGATATCGGTCACGACTCATGACACACTTCGATTGAGGACCCATCTGGCCTTACTCATTTCGGCTCATAACTCATCTGGACTCGTTCACTCATGTCGTGCACGACTCATTAAAGCTGACTTACTCACTTCGATTCATATCTCATTTGTACTGACTCATCTCGACTCACGACTCATTTGGCTGACGTGGTCGTTGCAATTTACACATAGGAGCAAATCTGCGCCCAAGCGCACACGGCCTGGCCGCACCGCCAATATGTGGCTCCTAGAAACACGTCTTCTACGTCGACATAACAGGCGCCAACCACTCCAGGGGAGATGGTACACGGCTGCAGTCATACGCGAGGGAAAACAGGTGGACCTCGAGCAAGAGTAACTGCAAGAGGGAGGGGGGGGGGGGGCTCGTTGTTGATGACAGTGTACCTTGCAGCTGATAATTGTGTAGCGATGTAACCATTGAAAGTGCCAGCGCAATTGCTAAGTTTCTGATATGTCACGTGTTTTTTGGGTATGAAATGTATGTTCTTCCCAATAAAAGCATTAGTTGCGAGTCAGCGCTTGTGTGTGTCTTTCTCTTCTCGTCTCTCGTCTGTTCGCGCTGTTTCACCCACCATGAACTGTTACCAACTCGCCCAACTTTCCATCCTTTTTGGCCTACCAGCAGATAAAATGAACGACCTTGTCTCCCCCGCCTGTTGTCCAAAGCGTGGGACCACTGTGGAGGTTGTAGCCATGCTTCAATTAACAACCCCAGCGTGACCTGCCAACAGCACCACTGAGTACGGCGACCCGAGGGCAGACTCGGCCACTTGACACCGCCGCTGTCGCCGCTGCTTCCGCCACTGCTGCCGCGAACGCCACTGCTCCCCGCAAGCGTTTCTTCCCGACGACTCACCCGCCGTCACGTTGGTCTTCTAAGAATTCTTCCCAGGCCTGAATTCACCAATCTCAACACCACGCAGGCTGCTTGGTCGATCACCAAACAAAGATAAACAAGACTGCACTGTAATCATTGGTCACTGCTTATCACAAATGTGCTTAGACGGCCGTTTTGAACCGACTAGAAATGAAACATAGTACCCGAAGTTGTGATCAGCAAATTAGGACGAGAGATCATTCGGCGCTCTGCAGCCTCAAAATAAAAGCATACTGGCGTATTTGGCGCTTAATTGTTTCCTTGAATGAAATGTTTTGGGTGCTCAACAATAAGCCTGCTGGTACAGTAATGGATGAAGGTTCACAGAGGCCACTGGGAGTGAGAGCGTCATTGCAACCATTCAGTTGGAGTGGCCGGGGTTTCGTTGCACTTCTGATGTTCAAGGCAACATTTAACAGATACAAGAGTTCTCTTTCGTATTCCAAAAAGTCCCCGTTATTGTTTAGAGGACAATGTTTTCTCAGCGAACCGAATCAGAGAAATGCGCATTTCAATTTAGGGTGAATTAAACAAACAATCTTGGTATATTATTTATTATAGAGAAGGGTAGTCATAGTAGAGCATTATGCTGAGCTTGCCCGGGCATGGCTACATTATGATCATTGCGCACAAGAGGACAGATTGAAGAGAAACGCAGAGCCAGAAGCTACCACTGGCAGAGCAGCACTAAATGCATATTTCAGGAAACAATATTTAAATAGATTTCTGAGAACAGCGTCACTGCCGTGTCAGCCACCTGTAATTTCTTCTAACGTTTACGTGGCCGTTGCGTGCTCTGTGCACGCACTTTTTAGCTGCCCATGAACCGGAGTGGGAGGAGCTAGGTGTTCTGTGAAAGACCAGTACCCTTCTAATATAACCGGACCCTGATTGTCTGATGTCCATTGACCGTCAGTGTTCACCATCGGCCTACCGAACTGAGCGGGCTCTCCTGCCTGCTCTTTTTTCTAGCACCAGAGATGAGGAGGACCTAACAAGTTCCCTTGTCCAGCTGAAGTGAGCAGCTGCAAGATTTTTTTTATATCTTTCCAGCAGCTGTGGCATATTGCCAATGTAAAGACCTACTTTGGCCTCATGACAATATAGGGGCCTATGTAGATTACAGCAACGATCAATTCATCAATCCTACGGTGCCGTGCAGAATCGATGACACAGATTGACACAGCGCAACGGAACGAGGAAGAGAAGAAACACCTTCTAGTCCTTTCTCCAGTGGGATGAAGACGACTAGCTGGAGCTTTCTGAACCCAATCCACCTGCAGCCCTTGCCCAACAGTCGTACAGTGATAAAGAGCACAAGGATCGCCGTCGCCTTCAAGCTACACAAAAGCACAGCGTACTGGAACCTGTGCGTGAGGACATGACAGCAGTTGACGACCAAATTACACGCCTTTTAGCCGAGGTCTCTAAGCTACGCAACGCCGTGAACTGCTTTCTCGCCGTAGACAACCAATGGAATCCCACTCCACGCCAATCAAATCTGCAGAGCCTTCGACTGCGTCCAGCCGTAACGCGTTTTTCGCAGACTCTACCAGGTCTTCTGCAGCACTGCAGGGTAACTGAACAACATCCCTCCTCCGATTTATGGTAAACCAGTTATATAACCTGACATCAGTTCTATTAGAACGCTCGGAAGCCTGATCGAGAATGGCGAGTAGACATTGTTATGGCGTGTTCCAATGGAACTGCAAAGGCCTCTCCCCAAAGCTGGGAGAGCTCAAATATTGGCTACGCATGAACAAGCTCCAGGAGTGGGCCCTACTACGGCAGGAGACCAATGCCTTGCCATCCATTCCGGGCTTTAATGGATACATGTCTCCTTCAATGTACGACAGACGTGTGCACACTGCTGCCTCTCAGGGAAAGGTGGCGGTGTACGTTGATGCGCGTTTTCCTCAAGTTCGCCTCTCTCTAGACAACTGGTGCACCTCTTATCAAGAGGTAGTCGAAGTGGCTGTGAAGCTTCCTAAGGCATCCGTTGTGGTCGTGTCATACTATGTAAGACCCGCCGGTGGAGCTCCCTCCCGCATTAATCTGAGGTGGTTATTTACTCTACGACGACAACACACAGGGTGGCCTATTTTATTCGGTGGTGACTTTAACGCCCCTCATCTGGACTGGGGTACCTCACTTCAAGCCCCCGTGGTAGGCGTATGCGGGACGCATTCACGGATGCGCTGTTAGCTTTACTCAACCATCCAGATTCAGCAACGCGGACTGTGCGCCATGCTCGCAGTTCAACATATGCTCTGGACCTTACGCGGTGGTCAGGACCCGGGACTCCCTCGTGGCACCTGGAGCCAGACTGCTGGGGTAGAGACCACCATCCTATCATCATCGGTCTCCAGCAAGGGCGCGCCGATTACGCCGTAGGTGTTCTGTGGTCAACTCGGACAACTTTCGCACCAACATTGAAGATCTTTCTCTGGAATCATCTACACTACTTGTGGACTGCATACAAACTGCGCCGAATAAGGCTACTGCTGTCACCTGGACGCACGTGAATCGCCCGGCGCCGGATCTGGGTCTTGTTAACCTGTGGGCTGCTCGCCTATAAGCGGAGATGGCAGCTTTTCGAGACCCCACTTCTGCGCAAGCACATGCAGGGCTGAATTACCTTACTGCCAAGGCTCGCAGATATGAACGCGATCTCTCGCGACGGCAGTGCCATGCGTGGTGTGAGCAGTACTCGACAAAGTGATCGAATGCTGCTCTCTGGCGAACGTTCCGTGCAATGGAACATGATTTCCGTCTTCCTGACGCAGCGGTGTCAGCATGCTTTGCAGCTAACTTAGCTCCGGATGATTTCGCCAGAGAGGAAGCGCAGAAGTTTTTCCCCAAGCCGGATGTGTTGCCTCCAAGGGTCATAGGAGCCCCCTTGGCTGATATTCCAGCATATGTCGATAAGCTCCCATCTAGAGCCGACGCCGAGGGAATTGCAAGCCCATTTTCAATGCCCGAGTTGCTTGCAGCAATAGACGAGGCCCGTAGGAAGACTGCGCCCGGTCCGGACTCCATTCCGTAAGAGGTTTACAAGAACTTAAGTTCCGCTGTACTGCCTCAACTCCTCTCCACCATTAACAAGGTATGGATAGAAGGCGTCGTACCAGAAACCTGGAAATTGGCTACTGTGATCCCCATACCAAAGCCGGGGAAGCCGCCGACAGACCTCGGAAATTTCCCGCTTATATCGCTTACGCAATCATTGTGCAAGCTTACCAAAAAAATTCTTGCTACACGACTGTCGTGTTCGCTTGAGCACCATGGTTTCAACCGTCCCGCCCAAATTGGCTTTCGTACGTCCATAAGTACAGAAGATGGACTGGCTGTCTTGGCGTCAGCAGTTCAGGCCTCAACTCGCAGCCACAATGTACGTACTGTACTGGCCATGGACGTTCAAAAGGCGTACAATAATATCAGTCATGCTGCCATCCTGGAATCGCTTGAGATGCTGCATTTGCCCGTTAGAGTGCACAATTTTGTTAAATTTTCCTTCAAGGACGACACTTTGCCATACGCCTCAGTGGTGAAGCCGTGGGATCATTTGTGCCTCTTCGCGGCGTTCCCCAGTGATCGGTATTATCGCCAACATTATTTAATATTGCTCTTATCCTCCTTGCTTGGTGCTTACATGATGTCTGTGAGATGAAGTTCTTACTGTATGCTGATGACATAATATGTGGAGCACTCACAATGACCTGGTGAGTCAAGACAGAAGCCCTACAATCAGCCATAGATATTACGTCGATTTACGCTTCTTCAATTGGTCTTCAGCTTTTATTGAGCAAAACCACGTTCGTGTCAGTCGCCAACCGCTGGGGGCGCCGTAAACTCGCTGCAACACCAATTCGTCTCAAACTATCCGGAACTCCAATTCAAGAAAGTTCGACCGTAAAAATCTTAGGCTTGACAATACACGAGGCAGGAACAGGTATTGATTGGCTTTATCGGGCTAATAAGCAAGCAATTCCGGCGTTGGGTCTGATTAGACGCATTGCTCCTAAAACAGGCGGAGCCCGCTCTCATGTTGCACGACAGTTGGTGCTGGCGCTTGTACTACCGCGCCTCGTTTACCAAGCCCAATTGCAGCATTTTACGAGGGCTCAGTGGGATCGCTTAGAAGCTGTTAATCGAGAGGGAATAACGGTGATAACTTGCTTTCCCCGCATTACCCCGATCGTGGCGCTCCAAGAACATGCGCAGCTGAATACGCTAGATCAGCTGTTGCAGAAACGACGCGATGCTTGCCGCCTAAAGTCAAACCTTACCCACACAACGTGTGCACTCAGGGCATATGCTTCATCGCACTCCATTCTGCAGCCGCCCTCGCCAGTTCTTCCTCCCTGGCGTTTTGTGCAGCTAAGCGACAACAAACCAACTGATCTACGTCGGCCATCATATACCTGCGCGGCAACATCGTTTCGCGACCGAATTACAGAGTAAGACGCCAATATGCCGTATGGCTCCATCGTTATGTACGTTGACGCAAGCATCCAGGCCTGCGAAACAACAACGGCAGTTTACTGTCCTTGCAAGCCTGCTCTGAACAAAATGTCAAGGTTTCGCCTCTCAGAACCTCCTTAAACCTTCTGTGCGGAGATGCTTGCGGTTCAAGAGGCACTTTGCTCTGTGGCCGCTGTTCTCATGCTACCTACGGCCCGCATTGTCATTCGCACCGACGCTCTTCATGTCACACGCCTACTACGACGCGTCAGTCGTACCCTAGAAATCTGCCAAGACATCCATGGTCTGGCGGCACGCATCCCGCAGCAAATCCGTATTGAGTGGGTTTTGGTGACCACCTGAGCGCACAAAGCCGCGCAGATTCTGCGACCCGCCTTTCGACCCCAACCTCGTCTTAGCCTGGAGTCCTCACTCTGGATGACACCACCCTCCTTTTAACAAGAAAGGAACACCTCCGGCGCCGCACACGTGCTCTAATTCCTCCGTGTGCGGTAACCCTCCCCCGTGGTCTTACCCGTGCAGAGGACGTTGCACTTCAGAGGGTACGGGTCGGTGTTGCCCTAACCCCAGCAGTGACACGCAAGTGGCCGCATTTCAAAGATTTATATCCCCGCCCCTGATGTCCCATCTGCAAGATCAGAGACTCTGAGGCGGATATCCACCACCTGTTGTTGGTTTGCCTCGGCGCTGAAGCCGGCAAGAATTCGGCACCTAGCGGCGGTGCCGGACAATCCGGATTTCTATATTGCCTGGACACAAGGGTCCATATCATTGTTCACTACTTGATTTCATTATAGGAGCCCACCTTTCTTTATTTACTTAAGCATCCACCTCATCTCTCATTTCACAACCTTTATGCCCTGAGGCAATAAAAATCGCTTGAAAAAAAAAGAAAGTAAATCGAACGTAATTTGCATTTCTGCCTGTCTAGCTGGCTTCCGACATCATACAACGAGTTTTTTTTTTGCGATTGGACGCCTTAGTTCTTGCGCGCTGCAGTAGTGTGCTGATACTTAGGCATGAACGTAAAGGAGAAGGTTTCGACAAGCAGTTCTGTGGAGTTAGCATTGGGTGTGTTTTTACCTTCATGCTTGACCGCGTGTAAACTCTGTTCCTTCAACTTTTGAATAGCACATGTTGTCAATACTTTATTTTTCACAGAGGAGAACAATTTATCACAAAGTATTTCTGATCTATAATGCAGTGCATCCTAAGTTTAGAGCATGACTTCAACAACTCGAAGACAGAGTTCATCCTAACAACAACGAACAATGCTTCTGACGTATATGCTAGCAGCATACACGCATCTCGACTGCGTTTCACGAGGTATTAGTGGAATTGTGCAGCCGCTTTTGTGGCGCTGGAAAATTGATTTGCACATCGCATCGTTTGAAAGGTCATACAACGTAGGAAATTTTCCAGATATTGAAGGCAAGAGACTGGTAGCAGCGGGCCGTTTCCTGCGGAGTTTGCTCAGAGCAATTTATTGGAATACAAGCCTCCATACAGTGTCTTTGACAGCGATTTACCCTAACGTTACCAAAACATTAAAGATCAAAAAAATCAGACTTTAAGCCAACACTTTAGAATGAAAATTGATAAGAATTCTAATATGAAGACCTCTAAAATTTCGCACAGTCAGAGGAAGGAGACCGCAGCTAAACCCCCCTTAGGAATAGGGTGCGAATTTCACTAGCTCAAAATTACTTTGAGAAAAAGAACGGCTGCGCTTCAGTATTTTGTATTACCGTCGCGTGCTGACTCTTTTCTGCACTTCAAGCTTACTCCTGCAGCAAGGTAGTTCTTCGAGTGTTTTGTATAAATAAGTAGTCTCACAGCGACGGCCGAAATGACCAGGTTTGGTCTTACATTGTTTAGCAGCATTAAACGCACTGTGCACCAACCTTCGAGGGCTTTAATTGTGGAATTGCGTTTATTGATAAGGTCACGAATGTTATTACTAGCGAAATAAAGGGTCGTATAATCCACATTAATGACAAATTTCGCATTATGGCCTATGTAGCAAATATGATTTGAAATAAATATTAGAGACAAAAGGCCCAAGTGTACCTCCTTGAGCGAATTTCTGCTGGAGGGCTCCTCGGTAGATTCGAATCCTGACTCTGCCCTTCCTGCCCTGAAGGCTGTTTATGATCGCGGATCTGACACCGGTTCAGCGCAGTGTGAGCCCCCAAGTCCATGGTGAGTCGCCAAAGGTCCAGGCCTTAGCTCCTCCGACCAGAGCTCCAGCCGCTATGCGCAGAGAGAACGCGGCAACTAAAACTAATAGCGCAAGCTCACTCGTTCAGTTGCTGGTTCTCCACCCGCGAACGCTACTGACCTTCAATGGCAAGGTGTTAGGGGACTTTGAGGAGTGACTTGACGAATTCAAAATCGTTGCCGGGTACAACGGCTGGGATACGAAGCGGAAGCTCTACATTGTTTATTTCGCTCTCGATGAGAGTCGGCGTGGACGTGTTATGATAACCACGACGCAACGCTACTTTCTTAGAACCGGTTTCGTAGCCAGCTGCTGGCGGTCTACGCCAACACCGATTGACGAGAATGAGTAGAGTCTGCGCTGCTTTTCTGGAACCGGAAACTGAATAAGAGCGTCGCAGTGTGCCATGAAGATATGACTCGCCTGGTCAAAAGGCCGGATCCGAACATGCCCAAAGATAAGAGAGTGTGCCGCCGGATACGTGGCATCATGAAAACTATTCGCAGGGCTTGTGCGCAACCACTCTGGCACAACTTCGCAAATTCTAGCGAAGGCCCCCACCAACCATTCCGTCATGAACACTGGGCTGGGAAAAGAAATCACGGAATTTTTAATCGTTTGGACTAGGCCTCAAATTGCACTGGTGGGCACCTAATTACCTCGGCTGGGCGATGTACTGCGAAGGTTCAAATCTACGGTTTCGTCTACCTCTGGTACTTTGTTGTATTGCCCTGTTTTTTACGCGACGAAGTACTGGGTCTGGAAGCTAACGGCCCATTTATCGATTTACCAGAGCCACGCGTTACGTTTCGATAGACCCAATTTATTGCGCAAGCCTACTCATATCACTCCGGAATGGCCGCCTTGCGCATTCCTGTTGACGACGTGACGATGCCGCCGCGGGGCAGCATGATTGTCCCAGTCCAAAGTGACTCACCAGATGACCGCGAAGTAGATGGCGGAAAGAAACTTGAGCCTTCTACTAGAGGTAGACATCTGCGTTGCAGGAGGGCTTGTTCATTTACACGATAGCTGTGTGGCATACTTGCTTACCAACTTCGGGACCATGTTTCAGCACATTGCGAAAGGAACGGCCATTGCATATGTCGCCGACTTTGTTCTGCCCACTGAAATACGTGCTCTGTAGTCGCTGTCGACAACAGGACATGATGAAGCTAACGCTCTGTCTACCGTCGACATCTATCGTTGCTTCTCCGCGGCTCAGAGGCAGCGCTTGCCAGAGCTCCTTCATGATTTCACCAGTTGCTTTTACCATCGTCACAGATAGGGTGCTTCCGAATAGCCAAACACAGCGACATCGTCGACGAGGAGATAAGCGAGGAGATCCCAGTACCCAAACCGATTGTGGTCGACGGAGCAAGAGGCTATTCAGAACCAAGTACAAAGAATGCATACTGGCCTCGTAGTCCAACCGTCCACCAGCCCCTGGCCTTCGCCTTAGGGCTGGCGAAGAAAAAAGACACCACTGCGAGTCTGTGTCGATTATCGAGAACTAAACCGCGTCACAAATGCGACGTATCGATGGCGCCATCGATCTATTGCGTAACGCTAAATATATATCCGAATTTGTCCTTAAGAATGGCAAATTGCAAACCGCAATGGACTAAAATGACACAGACAGAAGGTGGCGTTGTTAACACCGGACAGCCTTTATGAATTCAAAGCGTTTCCTTTCGGCCTCTGTTCCGCTCCAGCAACTTTCCCACGCATGATAGACACCGTTTTCTCTGGAATGAAAACTATCATGTCCTTTCTGGACATGACTAATAGAGAATTACGAAAGAGTGATGAGAAGAGAATTAGTCTAAAAGGGTTAAAAAGAAAAGAAAACACGGGGTGAGAAGTCTAGAAACGCCACCGTGTATTTCGCATCTCTTGTATTCGAAGGAACAATAGTTTTGACAAAAATGCCACATTAAGCTGACACGCGAAAGAGAGGAAGCGGTTAAGATTGCAAACGTCAACTGCGGATGCGTCAGCACCGCTGTGTTTTTCATCGGAGAAAGAGATAGCAATCCTTTCTGGACAATGCTCTCTTGCATTTGAAGAAACAGAAGCTTTGACAAAATGCCACAAAAATCTTACACGCGAAACAGACGAAGCCGCCAAGATTGCAAATCTAAAAGACGAAAGCGTCCGCACGCCCTTTCTCTCTCTGACAAAAAGACGGCATTGCCCTCAAGATTTATCCTGTTCTAGCTTTGGTTTTATTGGAACGTTTTACATGTGTGTTGCCATGCCAATTGTTGGCTGTCGCTTTTGAATTTTTCAGGAATTCTAACGCGCATCATTTTTTGGTTCAGTCATTTATAACACTTACTTCCAGTTCAGGCACTATGGTGTTCTCGAACGAATAAGCAGCCACTAAAGCTGTCCAGACACGTTGAGAATACAGCAGTGTTGTCGTCTTGTACATCTATTTGGCGTTGCCGCATGAAGAGCTTTTCAGCTTGCCTAACTTTCATGGAATTAGGAGCCTTACGAATTGGCTAGAGCATGCAGTATAACTTCAAACCTGCATTAACTGTTCTGCAGCTAGCTTGCGCCTAAAACTTTGATCCCTTAAAAATTCCCACAATATTTTTGAAATTCATTGTAACCGATATATCGAAAGTTCTCTTCCTTTGTAGCATTTCTTTTGGCCTAAGTTAATCGCATCTTTTGTGGTCGCTCTAAGGGTGATTGGAATGCTCATGTTAGCAAAGTCTACTCTTTCCGTACTAGTACAACATCGTAGCCAGCATTGCTTATTTTCCTGCGTGAAGAGCTGATCACATGAACCGTCACATAGCTTTTCATGCATGCGTTGCGGTTAACATCGTAATGCACATTTTAAAGGCCAGTGAGACGGGAGTAAAAGGCAAGACGGCCATGATGTGCAGAAAATAGGAGTTGGACAAGTTAGCTAACGGCATTACTAACAGCATGAGCAATGCTCTGCCTGTATTTTTGCTGCCAAAACGCACTAATAGTCGGTGCAGTTTAAAACAGTAGTAAATGAGAATGGTACGTGGCCGTATATTCTGAGCAAATACCTGCAGAAGCACCTTAATTCCCATCATAATCATGATCCGTTTGCTATAAAGAGCTCAGTTGATGTCCGGTTCCTTCAGGAAAATTCTTCCATTGGATATGTGTGTTCAATAGGTGTGGAGGACCTGTATTACTCCGAGCCTTACGATGCGTTGTTTACCTCTGTAAGAGATTCCATAGAAAGTACCGGAGCTGTTGCCGTTCCAGAACGCCTTGGGAGTGTCGGTGGCTATTTTTTTTTAATGCAGGAGTTTTACCTTAACTTGACGTTTTTGAACACAACAAAAAAAAGCTTTTTACATCGGATCTTGTGTAGCCTCGGAACGACGTCACCTACACCGATACTTTAAGCAATATTTTAGAGATCTTTAAAAAGAACGTGAGGGGGTTAGTTTTCACACATGACTTGAAGCTCACATTTGGAGAAGAACATGTACGTTGGCAGTATGTCCCTCGAGCTGGGAAGGAGCTGCTGCCGTATGCATCGGCTCATTCAAAGACGGTTCAACGCGCCATTGCGAATCTTTGCCTACAGTCTGCACTCGTGACGTCGTGTCAGCATAGTATGCAAGGGAGCTTTGATACACAAGTGGATCGATTGGTGTGGGCCAGATCTCCAAGCTCGGTAATCACAGGCGTTGCTGAAGCCCTCCTACATAAACTCACTGAAGCCATGTTTAAGCGGCCATCAGGGCGGAGGAAGCAAGCTGCGAAACCTGGAGTTGTTCCACATGTGCGCAGGGTGGGCACAACGAAAAAAGGAGGAGAATAGACATGGCGTGCTTGTCGTCTTTTCGGCTCCACGGAAGCTTGCTCAGCTATGCGCACGCGTAGCCAGCGACGGAAAGAGGAACGGCTGCAGTAAAAAACATGGGACAAACTTTGTGAAATGCTGCACCGTTGTGGTCTATGAAGTACCACTGACCTGCGGGAAGGCTTATGTGGGCACAACAGGCAGGTGTATCAATGACCGTGCTGCAGAGCACGCGCGCTCGCTCAAAGAAGTAGGAGGTGCACATCTACCCAAACACTGCGCGGAGTGCAAAGTGTATAACCTAGCGGCAGAACATACGGCGGGGGGGAAAATGCGAGCACTGCAAACAGTGTTCACCACGACTTGATTAGGTACAGATTTTGGGCAGGAGCAGTGATAGTAAGGCATGGGAGGTTTTGGAGGCGTACCACTTAAGAAAAAGAGGAAATGGTTGTGTCAGCGATACTTCTGTGAACCTTTTTAAAGCTGAGATTTCATATCTTGAACGGTTTTATTGAACGCGCATGATATTTCTTTCCGCGTATGCCTAGGTGTTCTGTATATTTGCTCGCTTTCGGACAATAAAGTCAGATGAAGTTAGCGCTGGTCCTACGTCGTTCTTGTGGTTTGTGTGTGTTTTTCGGCGCTACTATTTTCTTTTCTCGAGCACAATGAACCATCTAGTCGCCAATAGAAGTTCTTCTAAATCACACACATGATGTGTGACTAACACCTCTTAAATTGAACACAAGGGGCAGTAGAAATTGCCATTCTGCACCATAATTGAGGCTTGAAGTCCTCCGCCTCTCCCACACCCCTAAAAAATTATGGTCGATTTGCGTAGTTTAGGCCAAATGCGAAGTACATGCGCTAGCAGGTCGGTTGTGACTTCGGCTCCGGTGTTCAGATGCCAGTCGTTCAGGATGGCAGTTGTTTCGGACAGCGATAATGGGTTAATGTCCATACTTGCAGCAATGGTCAAGCTTTTCAGTCATAGATCTCTGGGAGTGTTTCTAGCACTCCTATAGCAGAGTTGTGCAGCGGCCAAGCGATGCGCCACTGCCCTTCTATGGCAGGTGCTGCACGTGCCCACTGATGCATTCGAGACTTATCTTACCTACCAGTAAGTGAGAAACGTCGTGATATTTTTAAAATTTAAAAAGTATGTTGTAGAAAATGTCTCGTAGGTGAGATGTACTACATTTGACGAGCACGGTAGCTGGTTAAGTTTAAAAGAGGATCATAAAAGACAGCAATGCCAAGCTAAATTAAAAGTGAAGATCAGCTTTTTAATCCGCGCCAGAAAAGCACAATCAGGTTAAAAAATGAGCGAAAAAGTTAATATTTTATGAGTTTTTCACTTCATGCCAGATTTATTACTAAGTTTCGCACTTTCAGGCAACCATTACTTTCAGCTCCTGCTGTACCACATCAACTGAAGATAGCTAAATCGCAATGCAAAAAAAATAAATTCACAGAGTGATACTCACGCAACGTCAACTGCCGCCCCAGCTTTCCACATGACTTTTTTCTCTATCTGGTACCGCCTGAACCGGTAGTCGCACTCTTTCCGATAGTTCGCATGGCTAGTTCAAAATTCTCTGTTGTGTAGAATCAGGTTTCCGTGGGATGTACAGCCTTTGACAAAATTACATATCCGAAGGTGTTTGCTTCCAAGCTGTCGCGCGTGTAGCATATTTCATAGTTCTCTGCTTGGAGTTCCCGGCTTTGTGAGACGTGATATGACCCGCCTGCGAAAGATTAGGGTCACTTGGTATACAAAACTAGCAAAGCTGCAGGGCTCAGCGTCAAGCCCTTTGGCCTGTGTACTTTTTCGAAAAGACTACTTCTGTGCTCGGCATGCGTTCTAATTACGTCGTGTTGTCACAAACAGTGGAACGTAGGAGCGTTATAAGTATTTATGTTCTGCCTGCATTAAATGTGGCATCGAGACTTCATTACAGAACGCATTTTTTTGTGGACTGAGCTACAGATCCAAGAAAAGAATTTGCCATATTTTAGAAGATAAACATTTAAAAAGACTTACTAATATACATCACTTAGCACTTTCCTGACATCTGTACCTAAATTCCACGTGACTTTCATTCAACCGATTTGGATAGGAAGTTTTGTCCTGATTGTGTGTTGTCTTTGAAAGCTCCGTTGCGCTCTCTTGATGATACCTCAGAGCCAAGGATTTTCTGATTTACTTTTGTCTAAGTATCACATGGAACCGTGGTATAATTTTCAAGTGGTAGTAGCTTGTTCTACGTTTGCTTTATGGATATGATTACTTGCCCCTTGCAACGCCAGGAGTGGGCGGTTCGAATTGGGCTGCTACTTGCACGAACCTTCCTTGGCTCTAGTCATAGAAAAAAAAGGGTTCCAAGCACTTTCCTGTAAACTTTATTCTAGAATGGCGCGCAAGCGGTGGGGGATTAGTGTTTACCTTACGCTTCCCTTAAATCTCTGAGTAACTGTCCACTTTCAGTCGAATCTAACTCCACATTAGAAAAGACATGGACGCGCGAAAAAATATTACTCTCACAAAGGGAAAAAACCTAAATATGCAAAGAATTAAATGAGAAGGCCGAAACTTATTCGAGGGTGTCTCAGCACAGAAACAGAGGAACCAACGCGTACCCTAAACACACGTACTTTCTCAAAGACACAAAAGCACATGCTGTACGCTTTGTTGTTTGGTTGTTAACGTTAATATACTCTCGTCTCGTGATCAGTACACTAATACAAGGGACACGACATGTCCAAACTGAATACGAGCTTGCCGCTCTACTGCTCCTAGGCAGTCGGCGGTTTCACGCTGCATCTGTTTCGGAATCATTTGCTGGTCCTCTGGTGTTGCCACGCCCTCAGTCCCTCCTAGGAGAGAACAGCCAATGGTATGAGCGTATCAGCTGCTTTTACAAGCGCATATATGGCACGCCTTTACCGCGTAGGCATAAATAATTGGGTTCACAAAGAGCAACGTCTTCCACAGCTGGCGTACACTTGACCTGTACCCAATCTCTTTGCATTCAGCACCTAAGTCGAAGTCTATAATCCGTTTAAGGCTATAAATTCCGAGGGCTGCCGGTGTCATTGTCGTCTCAAAATTGAAAGGCAAATTTGAAACAAATAAGCAAAGTAATTCTGGAAGGCAGTTCACGTTGTTTTTTTCTAGAGCTGGATGTCCCGCCCTACAGGAAAATTGTGCAATCCACAGCTAGTGCAAATAACAATCCTGCCTCTCTACATATCATTACTATATCAGTTTCAGCTATATAAGATCAGCTTTCCAATGAATAGTCGACTTGCTTTTTGAAGATACTCGGGGGCTAAGGTGCTAAAGGTTTGGAAACATTTTTATACTTAAAGCTAGCTGGATATTTTGGTAAGTGTTAACTGCTTAAGATCTCATGATTTTTATTTTATTTCCCCACTCAAGTTAATTTTCTCATTCGAGGGTGGTACTTGAAGCAAAGCTCGTGCAACGCACATTGCCCTGGCTGAAAAGATATATAGGAAATATATAGGTTTGCTTTCCTTTAAGCAAGTCCTTCAAGCCTACGAAAGAATCAATTTCTGGCGCACTCAGATTTTCACAAACCTGAAAGTAGCTATTGAAGCTGCCAACGCATGTTGAGGACACGACTGTGTTCGTTTATTTCAGTGTCACGTTACAGCAGACGCGCTGTGCATGCAGGTTTGTTTTGTCTCAATGAGTTTAGCGAAAATTCGAGAACATGTATTCTAACTGTAGGCGAAAAAATTTGTCGTGGTGCTGAATGGCGCCATATAACATTTTTCGAGAGCGACAGCATTTCTGACATCCATCCTAAGAAAACCGCCTCCGTCGGTAAGACTTCTCTTAGCCTAAGGATGACCTTATCGTCTGTCTGATTACTGAAATGGTTTCGTCGCTTCTGTTTGCAGTGAACACTCTTGCACAATAAGATTCGTTTGTTTATTTTCTGCTGTGTTATGAACAATCTGCTTCATTACGATTCCTAAAGAACCACATCCGTTCTGCGAAGATGAGGGCTAAGTAAAAGTTTATTTGCAAGAAAACTGTTTTTATGAGCAACCCATCGAGCTTCTGGCTCCTGTTTGCGCCTGTATATGTACAAGAGACCGGGGGGGGGGGGGGGCAATTCAGAACTGTGTTGTGTAGGGATCGTAAGGCATGTTATCAAAGCCGAATTGCCTTCTATGTTCATATACTAATCGGGACACATAAAAGTAGGCCACAGACTGTGGCATTGATTACAATATATTAGAACTCTTTCTCTAAAATGGTTTAGTTTTATGCGAAATCAGTGATTAAAGAAATAACTTAGCCTTAGCTATCCTGAAAACAATCACACGTTTTCGTACTTTTGAAAAGCTTTTACTCCTTCGAGCAAAGAAAGAATTCCTTTATGAAATGCTGTCGAGAGTACAGAATTATCGGTTGAAGTGCAAGACTATCGTAGTGTGTTTCAAAGCTTCAAGAGCTGATTCGCGAAGTGTTGAATTCACGAAAAAAGAGACGTGAGGAGGAATTCATGAAGCGTACCTTTCGTCTTTCATCAAATTTTATGAAAACAGTTTTGCGGAAATTAGCCACATTTTATGTCACTACCCTAGAATCAACACCGACTTTATGAATTTTTATATTACATTATTTCTTTTCGCAAAACTCATTATTATGTTTCTGCTTTGATAGTTTACTGCGCCACTCTGTAATAACATTTTACCTGGGCACTTCGTATAGTGAAGGGAGGAATAGTCTGAAAATCAGTTATTCACAGCAACCTTAGACACCTCTTTGAAGTCAGATCTTTTTATTGCAGGCTGAGAAAGGGAAAAAAATGATTCTTGCTGCTTTCTTCATCCTCTGCTTCGGGCTTACCGCCGCGGAACGTGAGTCCTTTGGATGTGTTTACAAAGCGTGCCTTTAGAGCAAACCACAAGCGCATGTTTGCAAGAAAATAATATTAGGTTCTGATTATAGCAGCAATGTTTTCACTTTTACTATCAGTGTTGCAGAACAAGGCAAGCCATCCTTTTTAGGCCAGTATTGCTGCTTATGAACAGCTTCTCACCGGGCCTTAGTAGCAATGGCCCAGAGGCAAAATGAATGCCTGGTACGCGGGAGTTATTGAATTCAAATAGGGTTTCTATGCAGACGTAAATGGTTATTTTTGTTGGTCAGAAAGAGTGAGTGTTGACATCTATTATTAAACAAGCCCTACGTCTCAGGCCGTCAAGGTTTATCGAATTCAGTAGTACACATTGAGGAAAAGAACTCAACACGCTACTTCACCGGAAGTTGGACGAGTAGAGAGCCGGCGAAAACATTTAAATGGCGCTGGCAAGTCTCAAACGCTAACTTATTTCAAGGCGACCACTTGCTTCCGATGCTCAGAAAACTCATGAGCTGGCTGGCGGTCATACTGAAGTGTTCGGTTTGAAGTGAAGTTCATGAATTAACTTTGACAGCTGCCGCGTACCAACAAGAGGATAACGTGAGTCGGAATATAAAATAATGATGTATAAAAAGTAAACACATATGGCTATTTTATGAGCCTTTGGCTGCAGAAAGTGGTTCTCTGATGAATGTGAAGCCTGGACAAAACAAAAGGTCGAACAATTGCTGAAAATTTGTCTAGAAAACAATTGTCAACAATAAAAATAGCGCGTTTAATTCACATTGAGTAGCCCCGATCAACAAAGAAAGTTAACCGCCGATATTAAGCAGCTCATGAAGGTGATATGAAGGCGAACAAAAAGTAGGTCTCGAATTGTGTAGTACAGTCTGTAAACTGTGCGTAGAGAAGCTGTTGTCAATATTTTTGCTGATTTGTTTCGTGTTGGTATTGTTCTCTAGATATTGAATGACTGTTATTGTGACTAATCGGATATCTAAAATTTTTTTTGCCACTGTCTTGGCTGCACACAGCTGCAGAGGGCTCTGTCAGGCAAGCAAGCTTTTTACCGTAGCTACACCTTTGTGTGGAAAGAAAATTAAATAACTGAATTAAATTTTATTTCGTTTTCCTTGCTCAGTGAAATAATCCAATTGCAGCTAATTGCCTTGAGATTCGTGTCTTCGAGACTGCGGTGTAGGGTACCTCACTTGTGTCCTTGTCTTCTGTTTTCCTGACGAACTACAGCGTTTTCCCGACTCTAAGGCTAATTTTTTCTAAATGTTTGCAGCTATGGACATTCTTTAATATCACTTTATCGTCGTTGAGGCGCACTTTGTTAGCATTCTGTTGGTTTTGAAGGTGACCGCGGTGTATATATTTAGATTACGGCGAGTCGGCAGCTGCTACCGGCAGAACATCAGAACATGACTAGGCTTGTGAACTTAAAGACTAGGCGAACAGCACGGATAAAAGCTAGACCATACAACAGGATGAACTCCGGGTATATGAATGCTGTTTCAATAAAAATAACCTAAACAAGCTAACAACAAGGATCATCCGCAATTATTCTTTCTAAAAAAACCCGCTTAAAACATGTGAAAAAGGTAAATGCTTATTAGTGCGCTGGTAAGGCGGGTGACGAACGCTAGCTTCCATACTTTGCGTTTCTGCAAATGCTGAATTTTGAATTTTGTGGCCGCGCACGAGTGCACGAGGAGCGTGTTTCTGTTTTCGGTATGTTCGAGGGAATCATTTACGGTATGAGAAACGTTTTGGCACGTACTAGTGCATGTTGTGTAATGGTCCGTCGGCAGCGGTACAAGGCGACGAAGTTAGCGCTAGGTGCTGAAGACTGGCGCCTGCCGATGGGCAAGAAATTAGACAGCGCGAGGCAAGCTTTGCTCGTGAAGGGTGTGAACGCTATATTGGCTGCCAACTTTAAAGAAAGTTAGAAGCAGGTTGTGAACCGTCGTCAATACCAGGTGCGGGCTATATGCACGAGGTAGACGCGTGATCAAGATGCTACGAACTACTATCAGTTGGCACTCTTACCACCGATTGTAGACTGGTCGGCAGAGCGAGGGGGCCTACTACTTCGCGAGACGTCGGGAACCTTCACTTTTGCAGCTAGAGCTCAAGAACCTCAAAGCGGTGATGTCTTGCTGGCGTGAGCATCATTCAAAATGAAAACTTGTTTTGTCAGGAAATGCGCAAACGACGGAGGATGTTTTTCACGGTATTGTGAACTTCATTTCGTTTGCCTCGTATACGTAAGTGGCTCTTTAAGGCCCGTACAGCTTAAAGGCCATCAGAAAGTGGGGAAAGAGCCATATGTTTCGATATAGTGAGAGGATTTTAAACCGTCGGGAGCAGGAAAACATAAATGGTTCTTCCTCCCACAGGTATTATCATGTCGATCAGTTAAGCCTATCTGAATTTTAACACAAGTGAGGGGAATGCCACAAGCAGCACAAGTAACGGCACAAGCTTCAGCTTTAACGAGCTTTCTCTCGGTTTTAGTGATGTGCTGGTTAAAGGCTGAAAATTTTGCAGGGACCGGGGAACCCAAAGCTACTGCTCTTTGTGTAAAAGTTCCTATTATAGAAAGAAGGCCCAGTAGCGTTTGCAGGTATGACCACTCCTAGCTAATGCAGGAATATTCGTGATTGTTTGGAGAAAAATATCAAAGCTTAAGTCCTTTTACAACCACACGCAATATTTCTGAGCGGCAAGTACCAGGCATTTGAGCAGCAATATACCCCAGTTTTTCTAGATGCTTTGATTAATTCAGCTCCGCTAAAGTATAGAAAGCGAGTGTGGAAATAAAGAAAAACACATAGCTCTTGAATAGAGCAGATGTGGCTCTGTAATAGTTTATTGCCAGGCATGGAGCCAAGACGGCTTGAATGCACGACACAAGAAATTATTGTTGGATTAAAAGGTGGGAACAAATGGTCACCCGTAAGCCAAGCGCGAAACATTGTATAAATGAACACTACGTTTTAAATATTGTTTAGGAGGCGACAACTTATTTTTTGGAGGTTTAAGATTTTCCGCAGTGCCTTTCCTGAATGCTGTTTACGAAGTGTCCATTTCCTGAAAGAGAAGGAAACGTGCGATTAAAGGAGTGTATGCGGATTTGGCCGCAAGCCGGGAGTCATCCAAACGGAGGACTCATGCACTGAAAGTAAAGCATATCGAGTAATATACCGTGAAAAGGAAACAAAAAAATATATCAAACTAAGCGTAATCGCTACTAAAAGCTAATAAAAAATAAATACTAAGACTTATAGAATCCGCGTGTACAGAAATGCCAAATATCGATAGTTGCGCTCAATATCGCAATCAACTGATAATTTATTTTTTTGTCTTCTTTGATACTAGCATCGCAACTCCTTTTCCTATCCAAATAGCTAGCAATAATGTTCCTTTGAATATCCAGCAGCAATTCTATTTTGCTAAGAGCTGCGTCTTTCTCTCTTGTTAGCTCACATTTTTTCTCGCATTGTTTAGCAATGGCCGCTCATTTTTCCCGTCACTTTGGAGATCAAGTCTTCAATAGGGGCTCAAGAAGATTATGTTAATTTCTCTATTATTTGCGTTTTTCCCGTTGCCACTTTAATAAACCGTTTCTTTTCATGTCGATAAGTTTAATAAGTTACATGATAAATGCGGCGCTCGATAGAATTACTTTGAACGTTTAATTCAATATGTTAATGCAATGATTCCTCTGAATAAAATAATTGTTTATTCAAGCAATGGGTGGAAATGAGCGCTCTCAAGAAAAACGGGCAAGAATACCAGCACTCTTCTTAGGTGGTTAGCTGGAGTTTTTTTTTTTTTCCAAGCGACTGTTTGTTTTTTTTTCTTTACTGGCATCAAGCGCGATCGGGTACCACCTAATGAGAGTTGTTCCTTTGGTGTAAGTTAAAGAATATCTTCATGCTCTCTGCTTTTTGTAGGAAAGCCTAAGGGAATTAAAGAAGAACTACACGTTTCAATCTACAGGAGCACATTATCGGTATGCAAAATTCCACTTTTTTTTGGCTGTTTGTCACTCTAAAGAAGATTGCTGTGCGTAATAGCTTTTAAAGACACTCGCACCACCACATGATATACAAGCTGTTTCAGTTAAGTGTTTCAATAACTTTTACAGATACGCTTTTTCAGTTTCGAGCAGCGCTTTTTCCTGCCCATCACTGTCTGCGGTGAAATGCATCAGGATAGGCCTCAAACTTTCTATCTATTAGGCTGGTAAACTCATATAGAATGATAGGCTTTTGAACTATTACTGTTTGCTTCTTTGTTAGTTGAGTGGCTTGCAGCCGTCTGTAAGTAACGTAGCTATAAGACTTAATTTTAAAAATACCATAATCCTGAGCGCTGGAGAAAAACATTTAGGGCGGCGCACAACGGATAAAAGAAAACTGAAAGGCTAGAAAGAGCGGTAGCCACGGGTACGAAAGCGCGTCCCATAGCAGTGCACACGTCACGGGCTCCTTTTCCACCTCCAGACAGGGAGCGGCGAGAGGGCAGAGAGCGCGTGACAGTCAATCCTGTATGCAATGAGAACTCGCAACCATGGCCAGCGTTCTTTTCGGTCATTCGATGTAGACTTTGAACGTGTATGGAGCCAAAATTGCGATCTGCAATGGTGAAAAAAATGCCATTTTCGAAACTGTAAATACTGAAGTTGTTAATAACTACGGTGGCCTACGAGCCTCTCAATAAATCTTAACTGCAACAGCAATAACAACATTTAAACTGGTAAATTTTAGGTAATCGCCCTGCTATTTACCACGCCTTCAGCCAATACACTGGTGGCTATGCTATGGGCAAAAAAACGCTCTTTTAGCTCAAAAACCCCATTTATAGACATTTCTGAGTCTGACATCAAATTATTTGTATGATTCTATGTGTAAATCAATGCTAGGCCCTGAAAACGTGGCCACAGATGCATTACGTCTGTGGTAGTGTGGCTAGTGTACTCGTATGCATGAGCCACACATTTTCCCAATTGTGCTAGATGCGATGGAGTTCAAATACTCTTCAATATTTGCATAATGATGATCTGTGAATCGCATGCTCCATTTAAACATGGTTTTTGTGGTAGAGATCGCACTGATTATTGTATCTCTACTCTAAGTTCCACATGTGCCTTTTTTGTGTCTTCAAAGTTTTTAGGCGTGCTGTGGTGTCATGAAGCGCCCAACCAAACCCGAACAGGCCAGACGCACTGATGACTCTCCCTACAACTGGGTTTAGGAGTTTTTTGTGTTGATATCTCAACACGTAGCAGCAAAGCAGCTATTATCACTCACGCGCCAATCTACTGGAGCCATCATTAGTGATCACACTGAGTAAGGACAACCTAAAAATCGCAATTGGGTGTGGCGTGGTAGCGTCAGCACTTACGTTTTTTGCCATACGATTTCAATGTGCTTTCAAGTGATTTGAAAGATTTTCGCAGAAAGTGGAGCAAAGTGCATTGAACGTTAAAGTTAATATCTTAGACAAAACAAAATTGCTCTTTATTCCAATAAATAGCGCAGGGCTAAAGAGTACGCGTATGAATAGATACGTAAAGTTCTTAATGCACTGCACTTGCAAAAGTTTCCGGGACGCGGGTTCAAGAGAAAACATTTATTGTAACTCCAAGTCGATACCCAGTCGTCTGATATTGTATGAATGCATTAAACGGCTAAATTCTGCTTCCTCTTTTCACAATACTGTTTGAATGCATTTAAGGCCTGAATGCACCTTCCTCTGTTCACAATATCAGGCGGCTGGATAGCGAGGTGGAGCTACAAAAAACGTTTTTCCTAGAACTCGCACCCTGGAAACTTTCTGCCTCAGTATTACAACACAAAACGCAACTTGAAAACTACTGCTTCAGTCACATAACGAGTTTAACAGTGACATTATGTGTGCATCAAGACTCTAATTCAGTACCGGACATTCTGGCTACAACTTTAGCCATTACAAATATCTAGAGACATAGGGACAGAGTTGTTGGGTACAGAAAGAGCGCTCTTTTCATATTGATCAAGAAATTCCTTACCCTCTTTAATGTTGCAATATACAAATGGAACTGAGAATATTTCAACACATGCTTAAAACATGTTTCTACATTGAATTTGTGAAATAAAAAATGTAAGGCAGCTTAAGATTGGAATAATGGCTATCTTGAATGTCATTTCTAAACGCCTGTAGGTTTGATTAGAACATTTTGCGCAGTTCTCTTCTTGGAGAGAGTTTAGCAGTCTAAATGCTTGGCGTGATGATCTATAGTGTACATTTCCAACAGTTCAGTGTTACAGTGGAGAAACATATGATCACAAATCAAGAAAATACCCTTATTCAGTTCAGTTTAATCTTGTAGAGCGCAAGAAATAATTGAATATGTCGGTGTCCTTATCAAAGATCTTGTATCGGTGTATGCGCAACGTGGTGCTTAGTAGACATAATCGCAGAACCAGATTAGAGGTCTGTTGATAAGTAGAGGGAGGTGATGTTAATATACAGGCTGGATTGGCCATACAGTGCGCTGTTGGTAATTTCTCAAATTGAGTCACTATTTTGACTGATTTTCTTCCACTACGGTTTCATAACGCCCGTGTCATCCAAAACTTTCAAGATGATTAGTAGAGATCGGCAAATCATCGGATGCATCCGAATCTGCGGCATTTGTTAGGAGCTTTTTACCGACCACGAGTTCACAATATAATACGTAAAGACTGTGTCAAACTTTAACCTGGCAGCGGCTTTCACAGTTGCTGCTTTTCTTTATGAAGGCATGAAACATAATATAATCTGTGCGTTGGAAACTCAAAATACTACAAGCCACATGCAGCTTTGATAAACTGTCGAATGGAGTTCTCCCACCCCTGTTCAGGTGATTTCATTTCCGGGGCCAGCTTAAACATTGGGACGCTGGGCGTTTGGGAGCATTGGAACATAGGAAGACAGCAGTGTATTCTGTGTCTCTCCCTGCGTCCCCATGTTCCATCCGGCGGCAAATATTAACCAAAGTTCTCGATTCCGTCAGACGTTTCACGAAATACATGCTGAGGTTAGCAACTGAACCCAAAGCCGAAGACGTAGCACATAAGTTTCACCGTCGGTATCCTAGTCTCCGAGGTAAAGTCGCTTTCTGTATCCTGTGCATGTTCTGTGCAAGAAGAAGTAGAAGAAGAAGAAGAAGAAGAAGAAGGAGAAGAAGAAGAAGAAGAAGAAGAAGAAGAAGAAGGAGGAGGAGGAGGAGGAGGATGAGAAGCAGAAGAAGAAGAAGAAGAAGAAGAAGAAGAAGAAGAAGAAGAAGAAGAAGAACTGCAACACACTGTTGCGATGTGCCTTGCACATCGTTTTCTTGACCAACTGATATTGCTGTCAATCTAATATTTGCACTTGGAGCTCTGTGCGATGGTGACACACCGACGTGCGCAGGATGTGTTGTCGAGGACAAAGGTGTGGCAGAAGCACAGTACTAAATCAATACGCGACGGCGTTGACACCACTGCTGCAGAAGCGCGGTGCAGGCGCATAGGCCACCAGCTTACATGCTGTAAAATGGCGTTCACCATGAACAAGTTGAAGATTCGCGTAACAGTCTCCCTGAGCCATTGGACAGCTCAATCGTGATTTCAGACACATGGCGAGTGTACACTTGCAAAAAACGCCAGCCACTTTTTTTCAGCCCAAGCGTTCATAATTCCGTTCAATGAAATTTGTGTTGTACCGCGACTACAGAAAAGTATCATTCGCTTGTATTAAAGAGGTCAGCTCGGAGAAGCTGCCAGACACCCGACTGAGCATACAAAATTGACGTTGGCCTTGGCATCCTAACCTCCTCGGTGCCTTGTCAGCGGTGCGTTCCATCGCACAGCGCTAACCTATACAAATTCGCATGAAGGACAAAGAACCATCGAAAGATTTAATTTAGCGGTGTCTCATTCAACATGTCGAACGAACAGGCCCAATCGTCGGCATTTTATGAGTAGTATATTATGTATATCCCAAAATTACGCTCAGCACAAAGGTTAGAATATCTGGTGTAAAAGAAAACTGAAGCTGCAGAGTGCATCTAAGGGAAAAAAAACTTTACCTGTGACGAAAAGTCATACGCAACGCGATTTATATTTGGTCTGTACATTGTGCATGTAAAAAGAAACTGTAAAAGCAACGAGACGTTTAAGAAAGGGGGAAATATGTGAAAATATTCACCCCCTGCATACCTTGTGGCCTTTGCAGACTTATTGGTTTCTTTTGTAGCGGTTTCTTACCATTTACACCAAAACCGTGAAGAAAAAGAAGCGGGGGGGGGGGGAATGGGGAGGGGGGTTCAGTTCAGAAATCCTTCTTGTTATGGCAATGGCAGAGCACCGTTTCGTGAGGGTGTGCTGATGCTACGACAAGGACACAATTTCTTAAAGGATGAAAGTGCGGCTGATGAGCTTGGAAGAAATCTTGACACTGTTTGGGCTCACTTGCAGATCAAATGCCTTACCAGCTGTTCAGACAGACATGGCGTATTTTACCTAGCGTTGCGCAAAACGCAGGTTTTTGAGTCTTGCTAGTGAGTCTCTAGTCCATCTAACAAGGACCAACATGCTTGATCAGTTTGATGTGCAGTCTGTTCTGTGCAAAATGTCTCTAAATTTTTTCGGTATTTCTTGAGCCTTCTTGTCAGCAGTTAGATTTGATTCAATTCAGTATATTAGGAAATATAGTGGAAGTCTTCAGCTGATCAGCTGCGTATTCAGAAGATTATTACGCTTGCCAGTGCATGGTGTCCTATGTCGAGGAAATATCGCAGCCACAACAAAAGACGATGACTCGAAACAAAGAGTTAAGCAGATAGCGACAGACGAGGAAGGTCTGGGTGCGGTCGGCCGCTGATCGTATTTTAAGCAGATCACCTAGGAATAGGCGAGCAGTTGGCAGGGGAGAATTTTGCATCCTCTAGAAAAGTGTTGGCCAAGCGGAAGCTCTTGGGTTATTAACTCAGTATCTCCCCAAACTTGGGGGCGGGGGGTGGGGGGGGGGTGCTCAGACAACCAGAAAACCACTTCAAGAAGAAGTGATGCTTATTCGGTCCTTTTTAAAGCAGGAAACATTTTCCACGTGATAAAAAAAAGTTGTGCCTATGTTTTATTTAGGTGTTGCAAAACAAAAATGATACCCATCTACTGTGGCTTTCTGATGACTTGAAAAAAAGCTTGACGGAGTGCCTGGTTTCTAAGTTTATAAGTAAAACGACGAAAGGAGCTGAGCGCACATTAGAGGTCAACGAAAAATTGAAGCAATCCTCGTGAGTATCGATTCATTTCTTTGCCAGTTGGGCCTTTGGTTTTGGTCCTTCTCTAAGGCCACTTAAATGTTCTCTCGAATGCCATTCAGAATCTGGCCTTAGTGATGCCCTAGATACAACGGTTAAGAAACAGTTCATTAGGACAAAGTCGTCGCCGTGAATACTGGGGCGATGTCATTTAGATACTGACTAGAGCGTCCATGAAGAAAAATAGAAGGAAATGCCAAGGAAGAAAGACCTTTTTTATGCTAACTGGTATCGTATTTTAGTGGACAGCGCTGCAGCTAGAAAAGAAGTTGCGGTAATAAAAACTGCGAGAGCTCACGCCAAACTCGGTTTCAGACATATATATATATATATACACACACACACACACACACACACACACACACACCGAAGTATTCATTGAAGGAAACATTATTATTTTACTCGACGTTTCGATCGGAGGACAGATCTTTTTCAAGAGTGAAAAAGATCGGTCCTCCGATCGAAACGTCGAGTAAAATAAATATGTTTCCTTAAATGAAGCGTATACTTCGATATATATATATATATATATATATATATATATATATATATATATATATATATATATATATATATATATATATATATATATATATATATATATATATATATATATATATATATAACGTCGAGTAAAATAAATATGTTTCCTTAAATGAAGCGTATTATTCGATATATATATATATATATATATATATATATATATATATATATATATATATATATATATATATATATATATATATATATATATATATATATATATATATATATATATCTATATATATATATATATATATCTATATATATATCGAAGTATACGCTTCATTTAAGGAAACATATTTATTTTACTCGACGTTTCGATCGGAGGACCGATCTTTTTCGCTCTTGAAAAAGATCTGTCCTCCGATCGATACGTCGAGTAAAATAATAATGTTTCCTTCAATGAAGCGTATACTTCGATGTATATATATATATATATATATATATATATATATATATATATATATATATATATATATATATATATATATATATATATATATATTAAAGAAAATTACTTATAAAGCAGCAGAAAAAACAACCATGCCGCCGGTGGGATCCGAACCCACGACCTCCGAATATCGCGTCCGGTGCTCTTACCAACTGAGCTACGGCGACGGCTGTGCAATCTGCTGCTTTCGTGGGTATTTATGTTTATTGGATGTAAGCGAACCTTGAGAGTGTTCGCCAGCGCCACCTCCGTCCATAGCGGTGGACGTAGCACGTCCTGTAATACCGCAAGTGTGACGTAGAACGTCATCTAACGGCGAGGGCGGAAACTGTGCGAGAGCCCTCTTATGCTACCTATGGCATCAAGACTGCCACAACCGAGACCCTCGTTAAGCTATTAGCAGACAAGTTAAAGGAAATGAGGGGCCCGTTTTGACAATTTTATGAAGAAAGCCAACAGTCACCGAAACCAAGGTGCATAGGGGAACGTAAATTTTTTTTTAATGTGTTATGCTTATCAGTGGGATAATAATACTTAGATTAATAAATGATGACGTTCTACGTCACGCTCGCGGTATTACAGGACGTGCTACGTCCGCCGCTATGGTCGAGGGTGGCTCTGGTGAACACTCTCAAGGCTCGCTTACACCCAGTAAACATAAATGCCCATGAGAGCAGCAGATTGCACAGCCGTCGCCGTAGCTCAGTTGGTAAGAGCACCGGACGCGATATTCGGAGGTCGTGGGTTCGGATCCCACCGGCGGCATGGTTGTTTTTTCTGCTGCTTTAAAAGTAATTTTCTTTAAGCGATTTATTAATCTAAGTATTATTATCCCACTGATAAGCATAACACATTAAAAAAAATTTACGTTCCCCTATGCACCTTGGTTTCAGTGACTGTTGGCTTTCTTCAAAAAATTATATATATATATATATATATATTGTAGTGTGGTAATCTTCATCGATATAACCACTGACATGCGTCGCGTGCTGCCGCTCTCAAGGACGAAGAAGTTGTTCGCTGCCTTGCTCTTTCGCCACGCCTGACGCTTCGCTGCGAGTCTCCCCTGAGCGGCTGGAATCATCTGGGTTCACCGAATAAACACACCCCTACAATTGGTGCAGGTGCTGCTGGGTACGTTCCCGTCCACCCTGGAACTAAGAAGCCGCACGTTACCCTCTGCTTCCAGCATGCCGGATGACACTGCCACGACATCGTCGCCCCTCCCAACCACCGTGCTGTGTTCTGGAGCTCTACGGCAGCGTGATCCGTGCTTCTTCAGTGGCACAGCCGACCAGGACGTCGACGATTGGTTGGCGGCATATGAGCGCGTCAGTAGCTACAACAGATGGGACGACGCTATCAAGCTAAGCAATGTAATCTTTTATCTGACTGACGTGGCGAACCTCTGGTTTCGCAACCATGAGGCAGACCTGCCATCTTGGTCTGCATTTAAAAAGAATTTTGCAGAAGTGTTCGGCCGCCCTGCAGTTCGCAAGCTCCGGGCAGAACAACGCTTGCGTGAGCGCACTCAGCAAGTCGATGAGTCGTTCACTAGTTATATAGAGGACATCGTGGACCTATGCAAGCGTGTCGATCCGCTAATGACTGAAGCGGATAAGATCGAGAACATCATGAAAGGCATCTCTGACGACGCGTGCCAAATGCTCTGGGTAAAAAATCCTGCCACGGTGAGTGACGTGATCAAGCTTTGCCAGAGCTACGACGTGCTTCGTAAGAAGCGCGCTTCTACCCGGCGGTCCGGTGTTAGAGACGACGCCATCTCTACACTTGCGCTGGGCGGTTCTACCCCATCAGAGGACAGCCCTTTACTTCAGCAAATCAAAGCCTTCGTTCGAGAAGAGGTCGCCCGCCAGCTATCGCTGGTCCCTCAGTTACAGGATAGTGGCCGCCTTGTTCCTGACATGGCTCCGTCTTTGGCCCCTACCATACGGCGTGCCGTTCAAGATCACATCGCTGACGTTCTTCCTCCCAGCTCCATGCTCCCGCCCAGCCCTGTGCTGCCGCCCAGCCCCGTGCCAGCGCAAGTAACGGCACCACTGACTTACGCCCAAGTTGCGGCCAGGCCGCTCATGCCATCAGCATCTCTTTCCTACCAGGCCGCTCCTTCCAACCTTCCTTCGCCTTTGCCTGGGTCTGCATTCCATGTCCCTATTCCAAGGGTACGCCAACGCCCTACGAACCCTTGGCGTACCGCGGACAACCGACCAATCTGCTACTCTTGCGGGCTGCCGGGCCATGTCGCACGCCTTTGCCGCCAACGCCTTCCACCTTCTCGACCTGAACTATGGAACTACTCCTACAATACAGACCAGCCCTCGCCGAGAAATCCGCCCAGTTCCGAATTTGTATCTCGTGACAATCAAACGTACACAGCTCGCCGATCACCTTCCCCTCGTCGCCGTTCCCCGTCCCCACTCCGACGTTCTACCGGCACCGTTGAGGGAAACTAACAGTCGCAGTTCCCGGGGCAAGAACTGCGCTTGGTTCGAACTCTTCAAGTCCTCGGTGTTCTCCCACTAACGTAATTCAAGTGTTTGTCGACGGCGTCGCAGTACTCGCTCTAGTCGACACGGGCGCTGCCGTATCAGTCATCAGTGAAGCTCTTTGCCGTCGTCTTCGTAAGGTGACCACCGCACTTTCCGACTTTTCGCTTCGCACCGCCTCATCACAGCGCATTCATCCCTCAGCGGCGTGCACGGCCCGTGTTCTCATCGAAGACGTCTTATACACCATCGAGTTTATTGTACTGTCTCGCTGCTCACACGACATCATCCTGGGCTACGATTTCCTTTCCACTCATCATGCCGTTATTGACTGCGCCCGCGCGGAAGTTTCCTTTTTACCTCTTTGTGATACCGTCTTGTGTGACGTCCCTACCCGGCCTGCAAAACTCCTCGTCGCCAGTGACACAGACATTCCTCCATTTTCTGCTGCCCTCGTTCCACTCTCCTGTGAAAGCGTTATTAGTTCGACTGTCTTCTTCACACCTTCCGACGCCGCTTCACGCCATCCCTGCCTCCTGCTTCCATTTGCGGTCCTCAAGATCGAAGATGGCCTTAGTGCAATGTACGTCTCAAATCCATTTTCGTGCCCGTCCGTCCTGCTACGCGGCGAGTGTCTCGGTCGTATTGAAGAACTTGATCCCGCGCTTGTAAATACTCTTCCTGCAACGCCTACTTCATTAGACGTTAATGTGCTCAGCTCTTGCGATACAGCGACCGCTTCGACACCACCCGATGTTCTTCAACAAGCTATTGACGCAGATCTCCCACCCGCACAACGCGATCAACTCGCTGCTCTTCTACAGAACTTCACTTCTGCCTTCGACCTTCCTCACACTGCTCTGGGTCGCACGTCTGTCGTTACGCACGCAATCGACACTGGTACAAACGCACCTTTACGACAGCGTCCTTATCGCGTGTCGGCCTCTGAGCGCCAAGTCATTGCTGACAACGTGGACGACATGCTTCGCCGGGGCGTCATACAGCCATCTAACAGTCCATGGGCTTCTCCGGTTGTTTTGGTCACCAAGAAAGATGGTTCCATCCGGTTTTGCGTCGATTACCGTAGGCTTAACAAAATCACGCGCAAAGATGTCTATCCTTTGCCGCGAATCGACGACGCCTTGGACTGTTTACAGGGAGCCGAGTATTTCTCCTCTTTGGATTTGCGCTCCGGCTACTGGCAGGTACCGATGGCTGATAATGACCGCTCGAAAACTGCCTTTATAACACCGGATGGATTATACGAGTTCAACGTTATGCCCTTTGGCCTCTGCAATGCCCCGGCTACTTTCGAGCGCCTGATGGACACTGTTCTTCGTGGACTCAAGTGGCAGACCTGTCTTTGTTATCTGGACGACATCGTAGTTTTTTCTGCCGACTTTTCTTCTCACCTTCTCCGCCTAAAGGATGTCCTCACGTGTCTCGCCGGCGCTGGGCTTCAGTTGAATTTGAAGAAGTGCCACTTTGCCGCTCGAAAACTCACAATTTTAGGCCACGTAGTTTCTAAGGACGGCATTCTTCCCGACCCCACCAAACTTCGCGCAGTTGCAGAGTTCCCGAAGCCAACCTCCCTGAAGCAGCTTCGGAGCTTTATCGGCCTCTGCTCCTACTTTCGACGTTTCATCTTGAACTTCGCCTCTATCATCGCTCCTCTGACCCAGCTCCTTGCCGGCAGCTCCGACCTTTCCGCCTGGACTCCAGCCTGCGATAAAGCCTTTGACACTTTACGCCGCCTTTTGGTTTCGCCGCCCATTCTACGCCACTTTGATCCGGCTGCGCCTACGGAGATCCACACTGATGCCAGCGGTATTGGGCTTGGTGCCGTCCTTACCCAACGTAAGCCTGGTTACAGCGAGTATGTTGTGGCATACGCCAGCCGAACATTGACAAAGGCAGAATCTAATTATTCAGTCACAGAAAGGGAATGTTTGGCCATTATTTGGGCTATCGGAAAATTTCGTCCTTATGTGTATGGTCGACCGTTTTACGTTGTGACCGATCACCACGCTTTGTGCTGGCTTGCCTCTCTGAAAGACCCATCCGGTCGCCTTGCTCGCTGGGCTCTTCGTCTCCAGGAGTTTGACATTCATGTCATTTATCGATCAGGGCTGAAGCATACGGACGCGGATGCTCTTTCCCGCTCGCCATTGCCTAGAGATAATTCGTCTGACCACGTCTGTGCCTACGATATGTCGACTCTTACAACTATCGACATGGCTACCGAGCAGCGGAATGACCCCTGGATCAATGCACTTTTGAATTTTCTCTCAAGTCCTACTCCCGGTCATTCCTCCAAAGCGCTCGTCCGCCAAGCACACCACTTCTCCATTCGTGACGGTCTTCTCTATCGCCGCAATTATTTGCTTGATGGACGGAAGTGGCTTCTAGTCATCCCGCGTCATCTCCGCGCCGACATTTGTGCTGCGTACCATGGTGACCCACAATGTGCTCACGGTGGCGTATTGAAAACCTACACACGCCTACGTCTGCGATTTTACTGGCGTGG
Organism: Amblyomma americanum; assembly: GCA_030143305.2. NCBI lineage: Eukaryota > Metazoa > Arthropoda > Arachnida > Ixodida > Ixodidae > Amblyomma > Amblyomma americanum. Next base: position 74,080 of record JARKHS020011909.1, read on the forward strand.
AATGTACCGCTTCGTAAGACATTTCGTGCGCGCTTGCGAATCTTGTCAACGCCGAAAAACTCCTCAGAAGTCCTCTGTTTCGTTGCAGCCGTTACCCTGCCCTGCTCGTCCGTTTGACCGCGTTGGCATAGATCTCTATGGCCCTCTTCCGACTACTCCTGCTGGAAACCGGTGGATTATTGTGGCAGTAGACCATCTGACTCGCTACACTGAAACATCACCGTTACCCTCTGCCTCTGCAAGAGACGTTGCTTTGTTCATTCTCAACAACTTGATTCTTCGCCACGGGACTCCGAAGGAACTGCTCAGTGACCGCGGACGCGTTTTCTTGTGCGACGCTCTCGAGGCCCTACTGAAAGAATGTCGCATCATTCATCGCACCGCTACTTCTTACCACCCTCAGACGAATGGCCTGACAGAACGCTTCAACCGTACTCTGAGTGACATGCTGGCCATGTACGTCAACGACGCTCATTCCAACTGGGACCACGTTCTTCCCTTCGTAACCTACGCGTACAACACTGCGATACAGACCACCACTGGATTCTCTCCCTTTTTTCTTCTTTACGGGCGCGAGCCAACCTGCACAATGGACGCGCTTTTTCCCTACCGCCCTGATGTTTCTGAATCGACGCCACTCTCGGACGCCGCCCAGTATGCAGAAGAATGCCGTCAGCTCGCTCGTTCGCTCACAAAGGAAAATCAATGGCAACAAAAACACCATCGTGACACTGGTGAGGCGCCTTCATATGCGCCCAACTCCCTGGTGTGGCTCTGGGTTCCTGCCACAACCGCCGGCCTGTCAAAGAAGCTTCTTGCTCGGTATCACGGTCCATACCGAGTGCTTCAAAAAACATCTCCTGTGAACTACGTAGTTGAGCCCGTTACGCCATCTGCGGACTTGCGTCGCCGTGGACGCGAAATAGTTCATGTGGACCGAATCAAGCCCTACTACGATCCGTCTGTCCTTTCGGCACCATGAGTCGCCAGGATGGCTCCTTCTCTGCCCGGGGGGGAAACTGTAGTGTGGTAATCCTCATCGATATAACCACTGACATGCGTCGCGTGCTGCCGCTCTCAAGGACGAAGAAGTTGTTCGCTGCCTTGCTCTTTCGCCACGCCTGACGCTTCGCTGCGAGTCTCCCCTGAGCGGCTGGAATCATCTGGGTTCACCGAATAAACACACCCCTACAATATATATATATATATATATATATATATATATATATATATATATATATATATATATATATATATATATATATATACACACACACACACACCGAAGTTTACGCTTCATTGAAGGAAACATATTTTACTCGACGTTTCGATCGGAGGACAGATCTTTTTCAAGAGTGAAAAAGATCGGTCCTCCGATCGAAACGTCGAGTAAAATAAATATGTTTCCTTAAATGAAGCGTATACTTTGGTGTATATATATATATATATATATATATATATATATATATATATATATATATATATATATATATATATATATATATATATATATACAGTATTGTGCGTTTTTATCGTGAAGACTCAAAAATTTCCTCGCCCCAACCGCTGGCTCTTTTGCGGTGAAACTACACACAGAGCTTGCGTTTTATGGTAACTTTTGTATCGTAGCAAGTTTGACAACAGCACTTACTCAGTTGAGCCGTGCATGATGCGAAAACGTAATCGTCTACGTAGAGATCGGCGAACCAAAACCCGCAGACGACTTTTTATTGCTGCAGGGCGGCAGTAGCGCCATCTGTATTCGGTAGTGGAAAGCGTTACGGCAAGGCCGCCGAGACAAACGTTGCAAATAATATTCTTTGAAAGGTAAAGCCTTGTTAAATCAGTTCTTCTGATATTTTTTCCGCTTAAATTAGCCGAAAATGTTGTAAGCGCTTCAGTTGAAGCAGACGAAACGGCCGGAACGGCATATTCAAAGGACCCGCGCTTCTTGCAACGCCCGCCTTGGCGGCCTTCTTGTTACGCTTCCACCTGCCGAAAACAGATGGCGCGACTGCCGCCATTCAGCGAAAAACGTCATTTTTGGGTTTTGGTTCGCCGATCTCTACGTAGACGATTACGTTTTCGCATTATGCACGTCTCAACTATGTAAGTACCGTTGTCAAACTTGCTACGATACAAAAGTTACCATAATACGAAAGCTCTGTGTGCAGTTTCATCGCAGATGAGTCAGCGGTTGAGGCGGGGAAACTTTTGAAAGTCTTCACGATAAAAACGCACAATACTGTATATATTAGCCTGTGCTGATCCTCTCCGAAACCGTGTTCTTTTATTTTCGTATTTCTGGCACTAATTGCGTCATGAGTTGCGTGATTATTTTTCGCAGCTGATGCGAAGCCTGTTTGAGAGTATATATGCTTTTTCAACCTAGTTCCTTGTTCATAAGATCGTTTGGGTTATATGGTTACAACGTTGTTTATAAGTACATTTTTCTTAGCACCACCACGTCTCCCGTGGCAAATCGTAGTAACTCACCAGCAGCCATATATCAGCCGCGGCTGGATATAATATGTTCTCATTCCAAATTTGGCACATCCCATACCCTCGGAATCTTGTTTCGTAGGACGGTAAGTGGCGGTGCACAGTACTCACTTCCGGCTTTTTGAGACGCAGCGCTGACCGCCTTCAGCCTGTACTCGGCCGCAAGAACCATAACGTGCACACTGCTCGTCATTCAGCGAAAGAGCCATTTATTTAAAATTTGGCGTCATCAATAACAATAGCTTTGCAATTTCACTATAGTGCCTCGGTACCTTCTACTCCAGCCATCACCCGCGGTAAAGGACCGTACACAGGCAGAGCAGCGCCGTTGACTAAATTTTCTCAAGCTAGGTCTTCTGGAGTAACTGCTTCAAGAGAGATGTGGCGTTGTGTCTATGCATGTTTTTGCGGTAAATATGTGTTATTGAAGCAATAAAAGGGCACCGAAAATAGTAATTCTCCTCCCCTTCTTCTATCTGCGAGTAAAACAACTCATCTCAGATTCAGCGGTGTGCCATTGTTAAAGTGTGACATGCTACCACTCTTTCGATGGCGGCGTAGCCAACAAGGGCGATGTCTTGGCAGGTAGCGCGTTGCTGTTGGCAAAACAGTGGCAGTGGCAGCCGCGCAGTATTTTTACTTACTCAAGAGAAGTGCAGTGTTACAACGAAGTAACCAAAAATTCAAATTCAAAGCATGTGCAACACTCTAATATTCGGATGCATATTGAATATATAGGCTATGCAGATATTCGCCAACGACAAGCTTGTATAGTTTGTTAAAATGCGATTTCAGAACGGTGGCTCAGTGGTTAGGGCGCCCGACTACTGATCCGGAGTTCCCGGGTTCGAACCCGACCGCGGCGGCTGCGTTTTTATGGAGGAAAAACGCTAAGGCGCCTGTGTGCTGTGCGATGTCAGTGCACGTTAAAGATCCCCAGGTGGTCGAAATTATTCCGGAGCCCTCCACTACGGCACCTAATTCTTCCTTTCTTCTTTCACTCCCTCCTTTACCCTTCCCTTACGGCGCGGTTCAGGTGTCCAACGATATATGAGACAGATACTGCGCCATTTCCTTTCCCTCCAAAAACCAATTATATTATACAAGAGTAGAAAATGCAAGAACAACTGCGATCACAAAATATACACTAGAAATGCAGGGAAGATAACTTCCGCTAATAAAGCGAGATATATGCAAGGCATTGCAGTTTGTATTTGATAAAAGATTTGAGCTCATTATTTCAGGACCCCGTAGTGATCAGTATTCTGCTGTTGGGTTTGCGCAATTATTTCTTCTGCCCGGGCATACTAGGCCAGGATGCGGGGAAGTATTGATTTTGTTGAAATTATTTCATTCGCAATGTGTTATATTAACTTGCTTCGCGCCTTAATATTTTTAAGTACTGATGTATTAGCATGCTTACAATAGTTTTTTTGCGTAATTTTAAGTACAGCAAATAGATGCTTTGCGGGCGAATAATATGAAGAGTTGTGATAAGCCAATGGGCGTAAGTTATGCCACATAAAGCTGAGGAATACATTTGTATTCAGAAGATCAAGATTAATCTTTACAGGTTTCCGAAAATTCCAAGATTCCAAATTCTAAAATCCACCTCTGCACATAAGTTATGCGGCCAGAGGGATACAAAGTGATTTTAGACTGTCGCCGTCGGGCACGTAAATAACTGAAATATATTATTGAATTTGTTATTCACTGCGGCTATGGTATATGTTTGTATTAGAAGGAGGGGCGCAGTCGCATTTCTAGGCTATTCTATTTCGTAGAATTCTGTAGCGCACGAGTGTTCCCAGATATTCGCCCTCAAAGTTACAACAGTGTTCGCGGAACTGCGGATGCAAAATAAGGTGGTAGTCGGCGCTCATAAATCCCTAGTGTGACGCAGCTGTTCCGTCAGCCGTTTCTGCTATTTCGATAGCTGAAAGTGAAAGGGAACCGATTATCCGCTGCGCCTGTCGCTTTACGCCGCTGGCAGACGAAACGCAGCGTCTCTCCGGGTGGAGTTTCGCGCCGTTCATGTCCGCCTTGCATGCGCAATTACGCGGATCGTGCAGGAAATTCTGACTCGATTATCTCGGAATATACGCGTGCTTGCTAGGAGAGTTCTGCTGAACAGAATTGTGTAGAAATATGATGGCCTCAATGGTTCCAATATAAACATTCGCGCTTACTGCTATTAAAAGAAGTTTAATAATTGATTTTAGTGAATTAGGTGACTGACTGCCACATTTATCTTACTTTCTCCTCCCCTGACCGCATAAAGTAACTTCACTTGTGGATTTAACGCACATTTCAACGCCTAATTTTAGGTAATCGGTAAACATTAACGTCGAACACCTTGTGTAATAAACAGAAGCAAGAGGTGTCTCAATTTGCTGAAAACTACGCATACTTTCAAGAGCTTAACTTTTACTTGCTCTATATGGATGTCTTTGTCTTGGCATTCCATCAAATTTCCACGCAGAGTCCTGATTTCTTTTTACACGATACGTTTTTATTATCTAAAAAGAAGCCTTCGATAAATTTTTTAATCACAGTTTTATTTTAAAACAGAATTGATTCTGCCTGCTCAGCATTATTCGGCAATTGTTTAAGTTCCATTCATGAAATTTTTATAATGAAACACCGCTGTGTCTGGACAGCTATTAATTAGTAGACGCAGTAATGAAGAGCGTAGTGTTATCGGTGCAGGTGACGAACTTTGCGTCTGAGGTTATGCTTACAATGTCGCTAATGTGTAGTGTAAAGAGCTGGGACCCAAGCATGCTTCCTTGAGGAGGTGCTGCAGCAATTGGAAGACCAGTGAATTGCGCGCAAATCATTTCTACCGAATAAAAGTGGTATCTTATGTCTCTTTTTACCAGCTTTCTTTACATTTTTTTGCGAACAGGCATTAAAATTAAATGACAGACAGTGAACAGACGACACACACCCGTAGGCGCGTCTTCAGACGTACTTTAATTAACAGGTATGAAACAGTCCCTTCCAGCAGTACGTCCTAAGCGATTTTACTAGGATGAAGGCGTTTCCTCGGATAAATAATCGCTCTAGTTCTGTTAGCAAGGCCGCAAGGTAGAACCTATCGAAAGCTCCTCAAAAACTCATGTAAAGGCGTGTGCTAAAGATTTTCACTCGAAAGATGGTAGCCTTGTTTAGTTCTGTGGAACTGGCACCCATATCAAATAAACTTCTAATATGGCTTTGAACTGCCTCGAAAGAAAAGGAGTCAGAGGTATCTGGTGTCCACCTTCTCTTGCCACATAATCTAAATAAAACTCTACAAATTAGAGCAGCACGAAAATGCCTTTTCACTGCGATGGTCCTATAGCAGGGCTTATATGTGTTCTGGCCACTTTTCTTCTCTGAGCCCAGGCATTTTCTTGCAATATATGAGCTCTTTAGAAGCGCCTTCATAATGTGGCAAACAATATCCTCCAACTGGCTTTGGTTTCGCATATTTCAAATCTTACGTATATGCAGAGGTTTTTACCGCCTTGAAATGAAAAATTACTGTGACAATCAAACATCCTTTAAACCCTGGTACTTGATGGTATTTCACACTGTTTGGCAATGATGATGTTGCTGCATCAACAGAAAAGATTTCTAGCAATGAATGGAGCACTCCGGGTTTTTCATAGTCTGTGGTAGACTGAGAACACAGAAGTGAGTGGGCTGGCTGCGATTTCATGCTCTAGCGTATGATGTCCCGTCTCCAAGGACAAATCGTAGTTGGCACGTATTTTCGCAGTATGCATGACTTCGTTGATTCAGTGACATTTTATTTTGTCTGAGTTTTGCGTCGGGCGGCTTCGGTTTGGAAGCGCGCACTCATCGTCTGGTTGCCTATGTGGCACCATAAACTCACGAGGTTGCACGTCAGGCTTCTCTCGGCATTCACGAATTCGCGTCAAATGGGCGAGCACGGCTTTTTCAATCATCAGGTAGCCGACGCTTGCGTTCGAGGCAACCTTCACAAAGTTCTTCCGAGTGCTTCTTTGGGTGATCCTTCTCTCTGTCCACGGTATGCAGAGAATGAGTGAAGTAACGCCCAAAACCGACTGTGCATGACGTGGCTCTTGGACTTGAATGGAAATCGAACGCGAAACCTCGAAAAACCAGTACACTTCGCTTTTAGAGATACTGTTTTAAAGTCCACAGGAACCAGCCTACATGATCGTAGTAACACGCCGAAAGTTAGCATGCTAAACATGCCCCATGGTTAGCATTCTCCATTCCATAAACCGGAATGAAGAATCTTAGCACAAAGTGAGAGGTATTAAAGCTCAGCGGGTAACATGGCAGCGTGTTAAGAAAACTTATGGTTGGAACGAACGCTGCAGGTAGAGGCAGCATAATCAAGAACATGACATAGTATACCAAGTGACCGCGAACCCATAGCTCAGCTCCACATGTGGGCGCTTCAAAACTGAACGCTAGATCGGTACCGCTAAACACCCGATAAAAAGCGGCCCTGCCGTTCTTTGTTCAAGCATGAACACCCATGTAGGTATCACGGAAAGACGCGCCAGTTCGTGATTTGTACTGGGATGCATATTGTAACAGCGCGAACGACACGGTATGAAGGAGGACCGCTCTTCGTCAGGACCGTTTGCTTCTTCATCCCGTGTAGTTTGAGTGGTTACAATATGTATTTGCGCTCCGTCCTGTATGTTTCATTCGTCCTGTGTCATACGCTCAGTTAGAGCATGCATTCCAGTACCACCACACAAGCTCAATGCATTGAGCGACGCGTTAAGAATTTATGCACATCACTGCTCATCACGCACAGTTCGCGTGAGTTCGAAGTTAAGCGCGTGCAGACCACACTGTACCGAAATAAAATATGCCTTACTGTGTTAAAAATTATAGGGACTGTAATTTCCTCCGACATTTGTATGCAAGTAAACAGAAAATGAACCACCTACCGTCCACATAATATGAGAGGTAATCTAATAACTAGGGGTTGCACCACTTATCACAGGAGATTAAGAAGAGAATATCATTAAGTCGAATAAAGAATTAGTGTCTAAACCTTGTGTTATTGACTTTTTCCTTTCAGTGTGGATTATTTTTCGTTCAACTTTCGTGCTCATTCCCAACTTTTGATATTCATATGCACATTAAAAATGATAAAACTGATGCTATGTAAGATATTTTTGTGTTGTGTATTGTTTTATGGCACATAGGCAGCTCAGGCCGTTATGCGCCAAGCTCAAGGTAAGGAAAATTATCGATGGTGTACTAATAATATCATTTTGTACTTTCAGAACGGAACACGTCCACCAGCAAGCGTGCGTACAAATTCAATACAAATACACAAAATTATTCCTCTGTGAATGTGGTTTCTTGCAGCGACAGAATAGCTTTCTTATGTTTTGGAAACAAGTGCGATCTATGGGAGCGGCACAGAGTGAAGAGCACTGAGTTGAAGCAGATATACGCCACAACACTTTATGAAGACGGACTTTCGCGACTGAATCAATTATTAGTCAATCGGAGTATGACTGTAATGTCCTACCAGCTTGCACGACTAAATAAGGAATCGAAGTGCGTTTGTGATTAATCCGATCCTTCAGCTTTAAAGAATGCCGCGTATGTAAAGCGGACAAAGCGACAATCGAAAAAGTAGTATAGTGTTCCTGTCTTTCATTTAAAATCGCTTACGCGTAGTTTGCCTTCCTACATGCAGAGACACTACTTTCTCTAGTGGTTTTAGGTATTTCTTGTCATCTTTTTTTTTGGCACTTTGCAGGAAATCAAGTGTAACCATCACATTGCAAGAGCAAACTCCCGTTCCATTACTTTCCTTGAAAGGTAAGTGCGCTTGCCACATTAAAATTGGAACGCTGCATATCTAAAAGATGCATTATGTTTTCTATAAATATAGAAAGACTGAAATTC